>RJWM01006176.1:0-86191 GCA_004363535.1 Dasyprocta punctata | reverse complement strand
CCAGTTGTTGATTCTGGGAAGTGTTTCCCATGCAATCTGATTTTTGTTCATGAACTCTCTGCCTACTCCTATATCATCGAGATTTTTACCTACTCTGTCTTCTAGTAAGTTTATTGTCTCTGCTTTAATATTCAGATCTTTCATCCATTTTGACTTTATTTTAGTGCATGGTGATAGGCATGGATCTAGTTTTAGTTTATGGCATATAGAAAGCCAGTTTTTCCAGCACCATTTGTTAAAGAGGCTATCTTTCTTCCAATGTACATGTTTGGCCTCTTTGTCAAAGATGAGGTGGCTAAGTGTGTTTGTAGTTGTGGCTGTATCTTCTAATCTATTCCATTGATCTTCAGGTCTGTTTTGATTCCAGTACCATGCTGATTTTATCACAGTAGCTTTGTAGTATAGTTTCAAGTCAGGGATTGTGATGTCTCCTGCCTTCCCTTTGTTGCCAAGAATTGCCTTTGCTATTCTAGGTCTTTTCTGGTTCCAGACAAATTTCAGGAATGCTTTCTCTAGCTCTGTGAGGTAGGCAAGTGGTATTTTGATTGGGATTGCATTAAATCTGTATAATAATTTTGGGAGAATGGCCATTTTCACGATGCTTGTTCTTCCTATCCATGAACAGGGAATATCTTTCCATTTTCTGAAATCTTCAATTTACTTCTTTAGAGTAATGTAATTTTCACTGTATAGATCTTTTACTTCCTTTGTTAGATTGATTCCTAAGCATTTCAATTTTTTGGATGTTATAGTGAAGGGTGTGGTTTCCCTTATTTCTCTCTCAGTGACTTTGTTGTTTGTGTACAGGAATGCTATTGATTTTTGAGTGTTCACTTTGTATCCAGCTACATTAATGAATTTGGTTATTACTTCTAGAAGTCTTCTAATGGATTTTTGGGGGTCTTCTGTGTAGAGTATCATATCATCTGCAGACAATGATAATTTTACTTCTTCCTTTCTTATCCTTATTCCCTTTATTTCTTTCTTTTGTCTAATTGCTCTGGCTAATATTCCAGAACTATATTGAATAGGAGTGGTTATAACGGACATTCTTGTCTTGTTCCTGATTTTAGGTTGCAAGTTTTCAGTTTTTGTCCATTTAGTAAGATGTTGGCTGTTGGTTTATGATACATGGCTTTTATCAGGTTGAGGTAGAGACCATCTATTTCGATTTTCTGTAGCGTTTTTATCATGAATGGGTATTGGATTTTGTCGAAAGTCTTTTCTGCATCTGTTGAGATGATCATGTGGTTCTTGTCGTTGCCCCTGTTGATATGGTGTGTTACATTTATTGATTTGCATATGTTGAACCATCCCTGCATTCCTGGGATGAATCCCACTTGATCATCGTGTATAATCTTCCTGATAACTTGCTGTATTCTATTTGCCAGTATTTTATTGAGAATTTTTGCATCTATGTTCATTGGGGAGATTGGCCTGTAATGTTCTTTTTTGGTTGGGTCTTTCTCTGGTTTTGGTATTAGGGTAATACTTGTTTCCAGGAATGAGTTAGGGAGACTGACTTCCCTTTCAATTTCATTGAAGAGTTTGAGGTGTGTTGGCATTAAGCCTTCCCTAAATTTCTTGTAGAATTCAGCAGTGAATTCTTCAGGACCTGGGCTTTTCTTTATTGGTAAGGTTCTAATTATGTTTTCAATTTCATTAGCTGAAATTGGGTTATTCAGCAGTTTTACATCTTCTTGATTCAGCTTTGGTAATTCATAGGTTTCTAGGAATCTGTCCATTGCTTCTGTGTTATCAAATCTATATGACTAAAGGTTTTCAAAGTAGGTGTTGATGATCTTCTGTATTTCCACAGGGTCTGTAGTGATTTCACCCTTTTCATTTCTTATTGCATGGATCTGAGTTTTTTCTTTTCTCTGTTTGATAAGGTTGGCTAGGGGTTTATCAGTTCTATTTACTCTTTCAAAGGACCAACTCTTCAATTCATTAATTCTTTGTATTGTTTTCTTAGTTTCAATTGCATTAATTTCTGCTCTGATCTTGATAATTTCCTCCCTTCTTTGGGCTTTGGACTTGACTTGCTCTTCTTTTTCTAGAAGTTTGAGGTGCAGCATTAGGTTGCTTATGTGTGTTCTTTCCATTTTTCTGATGTGGGATTTTAGTGCTATGAATTTCCCTCTGAGGACTGCTTTCATTGTGTCCCAAAGGTTCCAGTAATTTGTATTTGCATTTTCATTCAATTGTAGATACTGTTTAATTTCTTCTTTAATTTCTTCTGTGACCCATTGATTGTTTAGGAGAGTATTATTTAATTTCCATGTGTTTATGGGTTTTTATAGGTTATTTTGTCATTTATTTCCAATTTTATTGTGCTATGGTCAGATAATATGCATAGAATTATTTCAGTTCCTTTTCATTTACTTAAGCATGTTTTGTGGGCCAGTGTACGATTTATTTTAGAGACTGACCTATGTGCAGCTGAGAAGAATGTGTATTCTGATGTTGTTGGGTGGAACACTTGGTCCACATCTACTAGGTCCATTTGTTCATAAGTTTGATTCAGTTCTGTTATTTGTTTGCTAATTTTTTGTTTGGTTGATCTGTCTCTCTGTGTCAGTGGGGTGTTAAGGTCGCCTGGTATAACTTTATTATTGTTTATTTGGTTTTTCATGTCTATTGAGAATTGTCTTACATAGTTGGGTGCTCCCATATTCGGTGCATATACATTTATTATTGTAATCTCTTCCTCTTCAAGTTTTCCCCTAACAAATATGTAGTGACCTTCTTTATCGCTTTTGATAATTTTCAGCTTGAAGCTCACATTGTCTGCAAACATAGTAGCTACCCCTGCTTTTTTCTGGTTTCCTGTTACATGAAGTATTGTTTTCAATCCTTTGATTTTTAGTCTGTGAGTTTCCTTTTAAGTGAAATGTGTTTCTTGTGCACAGCATATTGTTGGGTTTTGTTTTTTAACACACTCTGCTAGTCTGTTTCTTTTTATTGGTGAGTTGAGACCATTTACATTGATTGATATAACTGATATGTACTGACTAATCCCTGTCACGATATCTTTCTGTTGTTGGTTTTTGACATTTTCTGTTTAATTGCTTGCCCTACTTAGTGGTTTCCTTTTGTTGTTCTTCCTAAGATTGTGGTTATCTTTGTCTCTTTCTCGAGTGTCTTTCAGTGCTCTTTGTAGTGTTGGTTTGGTGGCCATAAATTTCTTTAGTTGTTCTTTGTCATGAAAGTATCTTATTTCTCCATCAATTTTTAAAGATACTTTCACAGGATACATCAATCTGGGTCGATAGTTGTTTTATTTCAGGATTTGAAATACTTCACACCAAGTTCTTCTTGACTTGAAGGTTTGTGTTGAGTATCCTGCAGTGATTCTGATAGGCTCTCCTTCATAGGTGATCTGTTTCTTTTCTCTGACAGCTTTTAGTATTTTGTTCTTGTGCTGTATTTCTGATGCCCTAATTATTATAAGTCTGGGTGAAGATTTATTTTGGTTATGGTTAATTGGGGTTCTGTAAGCCTCACTTACTTGTATATCAGATTCTCTTCCCATGTTTGGAAATTTTTTCTGCTATTATTTCTGCAAATAGTCTTCACAGGTCATTAGTATTAACCCCTGCTGTTTCACTGACACTAACATTAATCTGATGTTATTTCTCTTGGCATCATCTTGCAGCTGTTGAATTGTTGTTTCCTGGTTCCTTGTTATTTTTAAGAGATCTGTTCTTTCTTGATCATAAGCTTCCATGCTGTCTTCAAGATCTGAGACTATCTTCAGCTTCATTCAAGCAGTTTTGCCAACTTTCCATGGAATTTTTAATTTCCTGAATTTCCCTTTGAATCCATTTCATGCGTTCTGTTTGTGTCTTATATTGTTCATTCAAAGTTTCCATCATTTTCTTATGTTCTTCTATTTTTTATCTTGATCTTTTTTAGATACACACAGAATTTCTTTCATAATGACTGTTATTTCAATTTTTAGCTGAGAGATTATATTTCTCATTTGAGTTTCTCTATAGCTTCATGGAATTGTTTCTTTACTTCATTGCTATCATTTCAGAAAGTTCGGTTGTGTGACTCCCAGAGTCTTCCATTTCATTGTCTCTTGGGTTTGTTCTCAGTGGGCTGGGGTTTGAGACTGTCTCTTGGTCTTTCATTTTGTCATTTTCTTCTGGGACCTGTGTGGCTGGGCAGGTAGCCTCCCAATGGATTGCACTGGAACACTGTGCTGGGTAGATCTTCAATCCTCCAATATCCCTATGCCTAGCTGGGGCATACCCCCAGATTATGGCCCTGGACCCCTGTGTTCTGTAGTCTGTGAGGCTGGCCACATGTTCCCCTGATGTACTTTGTTGGGTTACTCTGGGACGCTGGACTGGACAAAGTTTGTATCCTCCCTGTAGCTAGCAGGGTGACACCCTTGGAGCTTGTTGCTGGGGTCTAGTACCTGGCTGTGTAGTGTTAGAACCCCAGTGACTCAGGTGGCTAGCAGAGATGCAGCTCTAGGGTGTGTCACTGGACCTTCAGCCTGGTTGGGTGGAGTTCGGAATCTCAAGGACCCAGGCAGCTAGACAGAGCACACCCCGCAGTGTGGCACCACCTTGAGTCTGGCTGTGAGGAGTTCAGAGCCTCTGGAGTGTGGGGCAAGCCTGGGCAATTCCTAGGCATATAGTGCTGGGGCCTTGCTCCTGGCTGGGCAGGTTCATAACCTTTAGGACCTCCTGCATGGCTGAACCCCTGAACAATGGATCTTGCACCTTGTGCTCAGATGGGCAGAGCTCAAGTTCTCTAAGGCCCTGCAGCTATGCTGGCCACTCCCTGATGAGTGGCTCTGGGGCTCTGGGCTGAGCTGGGCTCAGTACCTCTGTGTCCTGTGAGGCTGGCCGGTCAATCCCCTGATGGATTGTGCTGAAATGCTAGACTGGGTAGAATTCAATCCTTTGCACAACTAGTGAGGGTGCACTCCCAGAGTGCATTGCTGGACCCTCCGCCTTACTTGGTGGGGGTCGGCACCTCCGGGATCCAGGCAGCTAGGCGGAGTGCACCGCGGAGTGTGGCACCACCCGGACTTTGCATCTGGCTGCTTTAGAATCCTTTTGAAAAGAACCAAGTGCCTAATAAATATAAAATGTTACTTATTGAACCAGGCATGATGGCACCTGGTTGTAATCCCAGCAGTTGGGAAGCTGAGACAGGAGGATCATTGTGAGTTCAAGGCCAGTCTGGACTACATGGTGAAACCCTGTCAAATAAATCAATCAATAAATAAAATAATGTTGCTACTTATTCAAGTTTTGGAATCAGAGACTTCAGGCTTTCAATCAGCACCAAGGACAGATGCTGGCTGGGCTGAAAGCAGCTCTGTCTTCCCTGAGCTGTTAGGATTCTCCAGGATGGGGTTTATACCTGATCTGTCTCTTTGGATTTAAAGTACCATACAAATATCAGGATGAGACCGTATCACCTACAAAGGATACCAAAATATATGTCATACGGCCATGATTTTTTTCCATGTAAAATAGAAGTTCAACTGGGGAGCTGAGAGTTAATTCCTCTCTGTCCTCTTGGAGCTAAAGAAGGGCCATGAGTAAGATGATTAGAAGCTAATCTGGGGAGGAAGCCAGCAAACTTTTCCATAAAGAGCCAGGTAGTAAATATTTTAAGCTTTGAATGCCATGCAGCTGCTACTAAAACTACTCAACTCCGTCATTGTTTCTGTTGTAGATTACTTTAGGAAGGACTGGGTAATCCTTACAGTTACATATACAGTACATATACCAGTTTAGTTGGACAACGAGGGGTGTTTATGAAGTGGAACATAGTTCAGTACTCTACACTTCAACTTTGACCTTTACTCCAGCTACCCACTTGGGAGAGATCCAGAAGTCCCAGGAAACAGTGATGAATATGGAAATGACTGACAGAAAAATAAAGTTAAATAGACATGAAAAGTTAATGAAGAAAGACAAGAATCTGTGCAGTTTAATGTCACCTCATAAGAGACATAGTGCTTCATCTGGTGGAAGCATCTCTATACTAATAAGAGTAGACCACTGAGAAATGAGAGAGGCGAAGACCATGAGGCAGCTAATGCAACTTTAACCAGAACCAAGAAGAGGTGGCTCTGTATCAGTTAAGCTCCAAACATGGAATATTTTCTTGTTACTGCACTTAATTCCTCCAATGAGGTAGGAGGATGGAGTTGAAGAACAGAGTAGTGAAATCACTTGCCCAAGGACATGCAGCTAATGAGTAGGGAAAATAGGAGGAAATGGAAAACCATCTCAATCAGAGCCCATGCTACACCCTCCCACTCTCCAATGCCCTCAAGTTCAAAGGTCTCTGTCACTTATGGAGGCTTGGGCACTTATTTCTGAGAGACTCAAATCCATAGGCTTTGCACACATCTGTCCTCCAACACAGCCCCATTTCAGCTGCAGCCACTGCTGCATCCTCTCCTCAGAGCTAGCTGAGCTGAGAGCCACCATTGTCCCACTCAAGGGTCCTCCCCCGTCCTCACAGGCAGGAGCTCCATGACCTTCAGACTGCTCCCTTGACAAGGCAAAGCCCCACAAAAGTGAGACTCTTCAGGGAGTGGGCTCAGAGCAGGTGAAATCAGCTGGGTGATCTAGCTGTTCCCAGACTAGTCCCTTGCCATCCCTTGCTGAACTAGAATGGCAGCTGCACATGAAGTTATCCCTCAGGGCTGCCAAGACAGGGGTAGAGGGTATCTTAATGTAAAGCTGTAATATGCCTGCAATGAAAATTTACCACTTTTATATAGGTTTCCAATAATAAGAGGAGATATTTCAGCAACTTGGATGGTGCCATAAGAGGAAAAGCAATTCCCAGCACCACCTCTCTAAGGTGAGAATCTGCCTCCCCCACATGATTCATAACTGGGAGTGTTTCCCACTTAAGAGGACTGCATCAACTTATATGTCACTTTTACTTCTCACTGGAGATTGTAATGGTTCCTCCCATCTTCTAAATGAAGAGTTCAGGAAGTGTAACTTTGCACTGAGGTGGGTGGTGAATTTCCACATTTCCCTGAACCTTGAAAGAGTCAAGAGTTTCAGCAACAAAAAGGTAAGAAGGTGACAAAGCCTGGAGCCCTGAGGTTCAGAATGGGAGGCAGGAGGAGGAAGGAAAGGTGAGTCCTCAAGTCACAAGCCTTGGGAATAATTTATGAATATTTCACGATAAGTTGAGGCTATATCAAAATGTGACTGCCATGAGGTAGTCAGAAAGTTAAAAGAAAGTGTGGATGCCAGCCCTGTCCTGTGAGTCTGTGCCATTTGTGTACTGCAGGGGAGAAGAGCAAGAAGTCAGTAAGAAACTAAGACCACCTATGAGTTGGTGCCATGTGCAGGCTGACTGGGGGAGAGCCAGATGCCAGCCCCTTCCGGTGCATGGGCAGGGAGACAAGAAGACCAGTGTTCCTCCTCCTACCCAGCCCCCCTGTAAGCAACCAGCTGATCCAGAGAAACATAGGCTGTGATGATAGCTAATGAGGTAAAATACAACTTAACGCCTGTATTGTTTAGTGTTCCACTGACTTTGCAGGCCTAAAGCCGGTAGTCTGATCATCTAGTCAGAGGATAATAATATGCAGTGTAGCGTATATGGGGGATCTCCTTCTGAAGGTGGTGGCCATTGTTAATTCCCTATTATCTTGTTTTGATATCCTGTATCATTCTCATTGTTTTATTTGGTTGGGTTTTATTCTGTTTTATCTAGTTTGATTTTGTTATATCTGATGGCAAGGGCAGCTATTTCAAAGATAACAAGATGCATTATGGTAGCCATTTTGGATTTACTATTATCTTGTTTTGAAGTACCATATTGCATTCACTGTTTTGTTTTTACCGGTTCTATTCTGTTTCTGTTGTTTGATTTTACTGTGTCTGAAGGTATGGGCAGCTGCTCTGAAGACAGCAGAGACACGGTAACCATTGTTGATTTCCTATTACCTTGTTTTGAAATCCTGTGTCACTTACACTTTTTTTTTTTTGGAGTGGCTTTATTCTGCTTTATTTTGCTTGGTTTTATTCTTTCTAAAATAAAATTTTAGAAAATTAAGCATGGAGAAGAATCACCCAGGGTGACAAGAGAAGGTGCACAGCTGGAGAGGCAGAGAGAGAACGACTGGCCGCCTATATGATGCTGTAAAGGGTGGGGAGAAGGAAGAGGCCAAAGGAAGGGGACAGTGTGGGGGAAACCAGGACAAAGGCAGACAAGCCCACCGTGAAGCCAGGGAGGAAGCCTGCTGTCTGCATTACCCAGCGCCCACGAGGGCTGCCTTCTCCCCAGAGAACCGCCTGCAGCGTGGCTGAGATGCTCTTGCCTTGTGATGTGAACTGTGGGGCCCCATGTCACTCACTGTCTAGTGGACACACCGTCAAAGCTCATTAACAGCGATGTGCCTGAGTTCAAACTTGTGATCGTTTGGACACAGATGAAACTCGAGCTGACAGATGAGTTTTCAATGGAAATAGAGTTTGCTACACAAATCAAGAGTGTGAAAGCATTGGGGTGAAGTGATAATTAACCTACTTGGGGAAGACCAGCTCATTTTTCAGGAACTTTGAATGACATTAGCTCCTCTCTCTCTGCCACCAAGCAGTGACACTCACCCGTGATTGCTATCTGAGCTTGGCTTATGTCTGCCAGGTCCTGCACACGCCGCAAGTGACAGCAGTAACCCCTCTCACGATCCAGCTGACATCACCTCCACCACAGAGCTTCCTGGGACTCCTCAGCGACCTGGCTTTCCCCTAGCACCTTGTGTCCAGGCCACCTGGATGCCATCTAGCAGTTCTCCTGTCCTAGCCCCAAGTGTCACATCACCAACCAACCTGGACGGACTTAGAGCCTTCTCTGTGCCTGTCTGGCCCCACCAGGAGCTCCATGTTAGCTAATCAAAAGGGACAAGTGATTTTTCTAGTGAAATCTATACATGTGCATACTCTGAAATACTAAGAAGCAATTGAAAGGAATGATTCAGAGCTATAGATACTGATTGGCCTTGAAAGATATCCATTTCATGTTTAGTGGAAAAAATTGATTGCACGATTATACCCATTATATGATATCACTCTTGAAGAAAAAGGACTTTCTGAATATTTCATAAACACTTCAATATGCCTAAGTGGGCACAAGGGGAAGGAAGGATGTGTGCTACAGTGTGCTGCGGTGGCCTGGGCTGGGGAAAGGGACTGGGGGGTGGAGGAGCTGGCTGCTCCTGGAGGCTGCCCCAAGCTTCCGCTGACTGAGGGACGCTCACGCCTGCTTGCTCGAAGGGGAGGCAGAAAGCTTTGCGAAGAGCAATGCCACGCTCTGCCGACCTTTGCAGCAGATAACGCTGCCTCTTCCCCGTGAGGCCGAGAGCCAGGCTCAGGACGGCAGGGAGGGGCCTGGGAGATCACCGCTTCTGTGTCAACCACACAGAGACCCACAGTGACACAGAAACGCACGCAGATCCCCTGGGGTACAGTAGGAGTCTCCACGCCCTCCTCCCCTGCGTGCCCCCTCTCAGCTCGCAGTCTCATCACTGGCTTCTCCTAGAAGTCACTAGGAGTGGCTCTCTGACCCTTACACCCCACTGAGCCTGGTCTGAACGAAACAAGGGCACTGCATGGAGAACTAGCAGGGCAGTGTCTGTTTTCTCTTCCAGAGCCATTGGCCACCCTGCGCCCCTAACTCAGGGCTCCAGGGGTCTGCACTAGTAAGACTCCCTCGCCGTGCCCAAAAGACCAGTGGGCAGACGGGACCAGAGGCCACCGTGGCAGTAGCTGTGCTCCTCCACCGAAAGCCGCTGCTGCTGTCACGCAGACTCTTCCAACCACAGCTGTCTCTGGCGGGGTGCGAGCTTCCTGTCCCAGTGGGGAGGTGAAGTCGCAGTTTTTCTTCGTCACTAATCCCCAGGTGCTCCGCCATCCTTTGCTGGTTCCTTCCTGCCTTTTGCCCTTATCAAACGCTCTTCAACAACACCCTTCCATGGGCATGCGCCGTCCGTTCCTGCCTGGCCCTGGGCAGCTCCCCCAAGCTCAGGCTTGGGCTGTTGACAGGCAGTCCCCAAGCCGCCTCTGATGCTAGCCATCTGCGCACAGGGACGCCTCTCTCCCAGCCTCCGCCCAGGGAGCTGAGCAAGCACAGCCTCTCTTCTTGGTGCTGTCATCCACCAGCAATGGAGGGGAGGAAAACAAGCCCAGTTCTCCCCTTGCAGCCAATCAAACACAGGAATGCAGATGAGGCAGAAGGGAGGGAAATCTCCACAGCCCTCGCAGGCCGGAAGCACTCAGAAGGTGCTGCGCAGACAAACAACTCCCACGGCAAAGTTATGCTCCGAGCTCTCACCCAGCAGGTGTCAATCAAGCTAGGAACGGGGAGCGAACAGATGCAAACAAGCCAACTAAAAATACACCCAGTACAGAATTCATTAAACGTGTGCAGGAACAAATCCCCGGGGCAATGATGGAACCTGGAGGTCTCAAGGGGCAGAAAGGAATGGCAGTCAAGGATCCAACACAAAAACAACAGCAAGCGTGGCGAAACTGTGTGCCCAATATTTAAAAAAACAAAAAACAAGGTTTATGCTCAAACGCTGGGGGAGACTGACACCTAATTATTAATCAACCTGAGCAAGAATGCACGATGGTCTCTAAATCAGCCTTGTGCGCCGTCCAGAACCCATGATGCTACATGCATACGCCCCGGATCCCATGAGCTCCAGAGACGTGTGGAGAGGAGCAGCCTGTCCCCAGTCTTCCACACAGCAGGAGGCTCTGGCCAAGCAGGGCTAAGGAGCAAGCACAGGTGACAGCCAGCAAGCAAACCAGCCCTCACCCACCACACTCTCGGCGGCAAGGACGTGAACGTTGCGCTGGACCTGGTTTCAGGACGGCCCTGGGGACAAAGGATTGCTTTTCACACGTGCAAAGGGAGATGTGTTACCTTGACATTGTGAGAACACCAGCTGCAGGTCGTAGAAGTCCAGTTTAAACTGGCTTCAATAGAAAAGGGGACAGACTGACTCATCTAATTGAAAATTCCAGGGGTAGTGCAGGCATGGCTGGAACTAGGTACTCAGTGCTGCCACCAGGAAACTCTGGCTCTCTGGCTCTCAGAGTGGCTCTCTTTGCTGGTGACTTGACTCTTTGCGGGCAGTCCCAGCTGCTCCAGGCCAACACCGGTCATGCTGCTTCTCACAGTGTTGCCACGGAAGTCTCAGATTTAAATTTCAGTGGCACAGCTGTGTCACCTGCCTGTCTGTAACTCATCTCTGGGGATAGGAGAATGGAATGTTCTGACTGGCCAAGAGAATGGTCTGCTCTGATTGGCCAGGTCTGGTCATGTGTTCACCCCTGGGTCTTGGACGTAGAGCAGTCTGACATAGTGTAGATTTGCACGATAAACACTTGTAGAATTCATGAACGCATGAATACATGAGTGAATGAATGAATGACACATGGGAAACAGTTAATGTGGTGAAAGAATGTGATTAGAATGCCAAAAACCAACACCCAGTATCTGATGCAGCAGCCATGCATGAGGGTAGCTGGTGATGGTGACCCACCTTCCAGAGTGTACACTGTCCTAGGAGTCAGGCACCAGTCACATAAGTGCTATGTGACGAGGACAATGTGTTGGGCCCCACGGGGGCAGAGAGAACATCTTCCCACCTGAGGAGGCAGTCAGGAGCAGAGGCTTCCTGGCGGAGGAGCCAGCCCCCCTGTCTGGGGTGGATGAGCAGGAGGAGCTTGGGGAGGTGGAAAGAGATGGGGTGGGGAGGGGCCTAGGAAGTGAGACCATAAGTGGCTCAGGGTCCCTGAGGAAATGCTGCAGCTTTAGAGTTTTGTTCTGTTGGCTTTGGGGTCTATCTTTGCCAGTTTCTCAGTCATCCATCTAGAAATAGTGTCCACCTTACCTCCACCTTATCAATTCCAATTCCCGGTTTCAGGAAACCAACAGGATCCCTCCTCCTGTTAGGTGACCTGAGCCAGTGCCATGGCGCTGCAATCCCCTTTTGCTGAATGACAGCTTCAGGCTGAGAATCGCCCTACCTAACTTTCAATCACTTCCAGCAACAGCAGCATAGCTCATTTTAAAATGCCAGGTTTCCTGGCATGCATGATGAACTCAACTTCAAACTGACCATGGAGATCTACAAGCTGTTAGTCCAGGGGCTGCCAGCAAAGCCTCATTCTCTCCACTGTTTAATCTTCACTTACAATGATGGGGTGCGGCTGGTCTGCCTGGCTCCCCAAGACCACCCCCACTGTTACACTGCCTGGCATGAAGTCACATAGCACCCCCCACCCCACTCACTGTCTCTACCTGGCCAGAGTAAGTATGCAAATCACCTGGCAGGGGAAATCCCCTGTAGGGGGTGGTCTGGATCCCCATGGATTTGCACCAGAGCTTGCACTGGGAGACCAGGGAGCAGCCCAGCAGGCCAAGGGGTGCCTTCCGGGTTGGTGCTCAGCAGTTTGAGCTGTGCAGAGGGCTCCTTTAGGGTAACCTGCAAGCACCCACTTTACCCAGCATTGCTCCATCACCCCCAAATAAGAAGCTTTGCTACCAGCCTGGGGCTCACAGATGCCAGAGCCAGGCAGGCACTCTCTGGCTGGGTCACAGCTGGGTCTCTGGCTGGGTCTCAGCTGGTCCCTGTCCCCACCCCAGACAGGCCACATCACCTTTCCCATCATCCCTATTCATCACAACTCTGGTGCCTGAAATGGTCTTGGAATCCTGCCTCGGCTCAGCCCACTGACCTCTCCAGCCTCTTCTGCCCACAGTTCTACAAGTAACCTTGGATCCAGCCAAGTCAAACTGCAGCCCCTGCCCTTTCCCATCTCTCTCCCTCTGACCCATCTGTCCAGTCACCCACCCTGCAGTCAGCCCCCTGCCAAACAAACCCCCAGTTTCCAAGTCTGTTTAACCCTCAAGCTCAGCCCTGAACCCATTCTGCCACAAGGCCTTCCTGATTCTCAAGACCACATGGTCCAATCCTCTGGGTTCCTGTGACACTGTACATGTGTTGGCTTTGATCCTGTTCTACAGCATGGAGAAGTGTAGTGAGCTTTGCTGTGTCATCCTGGGATAGCCTCTTAGCCTCTCTGTGCCTTGATTGTCTAATTAGTAAAAATGAGGTGTGATAGAAAATACAGTGTATTTAAATTCTAAAAATCATTACAGTAAAAGACACGTTGCCATCAATCCCCCTGAAAATACTCCCCCTTTGATTTCAACACATTTATCTCAGCATTCTTAGCACTTTCTGAAGCAGTCCTGAAAGCCCTCTCCAATGAGTGTCTTTAGCTGTGCTGTCATGGCTGCCTCAATGTCCTAAATTGATTTAAAATGTTTGCCTTTCTTGATCATTTTGACTTTGGGGAAGAGCCAGAAACCACATACATGGAGCTAGCCCTGGTGCATGAGCCTGCCTTTCCATTGCGCTCAGCAGCAGGATTGCCTTTTTTTTTAATTTTAAAGAGAATAAAACAAAACAAACAAAACAAAACAGAATGAAGCAAATCAGAACAGAACAATGCAAGCAACTCAGGACTTCAAAACAAGACAACAGGGAATCGACAGTGGCTCCCCTAATGTCTCTTGTTTTCTTCAGAATAGCTGTCTGCACCTTCACACATAATGAGATCAAATAAAACACAGCAGAGTAAAAGCAATCAAAACAAAAGAATAAAAGCATTATAGGACTTCAAAACAAGATGATAGGAAATCAACAATGGCTACCATAATGTCTTGCTTTCTTGAAAATAACTGTTCATATCATCACACATAATAAAATCAAATAAAACAAAACAATAAAACCAATTGAACAAAAAAATGAAAGCATTATAGGACTTCAAAACAAGATTATCAGAAACCAACAGTGGTTACCATAACACATCCCATTATCTTCAAAATAGCTGCCCATACCATCAGACACAGTAAAATCTAACGAAACAAGACAGAACAAAATCAAACCTAACAAAATTATGAAAATGGTACAAGAGTTCAAGACAAGACACTAAGCAATTGACAATGGTTACCATCTTCCCCTGCTAGATGTTTCCTCCCCTCTAACTTTCATAATATCTGTTGCGTTTTTGAATCCCACTAACTCCTTCCATTTTTCATGCTAAGGTTCACCCGTATGAGTTCAATCGGTTTTGCCCATGAACATGACCTCCAGTCATATCCATTTATCTACAAAGCCTCAAAATTATCCTACCTTATAGCTGGGTAGATTTCCAGTGTATGAAAATACCATATCTTTCTTACCCATTCTGTGGTTGATGGGCAAGTTACCCTTGCTTTTTCTGGTCTCCTGTCTTGTGGAACATTGTTTTCTCTCCTTTGATTTTCAGTCTATGGATTTTCTTTTGAGTTAAATGTATTTCTTATATACAGCATATTGATGGGTCTTGTTTCATGATCCACTCTCCCCATGTTTCTTTTTATTGGTGAATTGAGGCTATATACATTAATGGGTACACCCAGCATACATTGGATCCTCTCTGCCATGCTATCCTCCTGCTGTTGGCCCTCCACTGTTCCCCTTCATTCAGTTGCCTGTCCTATTTGGCAATCCTCCTCTGCTGCTGTTCCTGGAACCATGGTCATCTTTATCTCTCTCCAGAATATCCTTCAGCACTCTCTGTAGGATTGGTTTGGTGGTCATAAATTCCGTCAGTTGTTCTTTATCATGGAAGTATCTTATTTTTCCATAATTTTGAAAGATAGTTTTGCAGAGTACATCAATCTGGGCTGGAAGTTACTTTCTTTCAGGATTTGAAACACTTCACTCCAAAATTTCTTGACTTGATGGTTTGTGTTGACAAGTCTGCCATGATTCTGACTGGTTTTCCTTTATAGGTGATCTGTTTATTTTCTCTAACAGTTTTAATATTCTGTTCTTGTGCTGTGTTTCTGGGATCTTGATTATTATATGTCTGGGTGTAGATTTACTTTGGTTATGGCTAGTTGGAGTTCTATATGCCTCACTTATCTTTATGCCAGATCCTTTTCCCACATTTGGGAAGTTCTCTGCTATTACTTCTGTAAATAGCCTTTTTATTTCATTTGTGTTGACCCCTGCTTCTTCACTGATACCTATCACTCTTAAATAAATTTTCTTTGCATTGTCTTGCAGCTGTTCAATTGTTATTTCCTGGTTCCTTGTTATTTTTAAGAGATCTTTCCTTTCACAGTTGCTACCAGTGATCCTGTCTTCAAGGTCTGAAAGTCTATCTTCAGTCTCTTTCAAGTTGTTTTGCCAACTTTTGATTGATTTTTTAATTTCCTGGATATTTCTTTGAATCTGTTTCATGCATTATAATTCCCTTCTATATTGTTCATTGAAGGTTTCCATCATTTTCTAATGCTCATCTTTTTTTATCTATATCTTCTCTAGATAAGCTCAACAATTCTTTCATCATTTTGTGGTTTCTTCTTTTACTTGAGACTTTATTTCTGATCTGATTACTTTTATAGTCTCATGAAGTACGTGACTTCCATTTTCTTCCATATCTCCCATACTTGTTCTGCGTGGGCTGGAAGTCTGAGATTGCCTTTTGCTCCTTCATCTTGACATTCTCATGGGTTCCTCCCAACAAGCTGGTTGTGGGATCCCAGGCACTTTCCATGTTGGCTGCCCCTCTGTGGTGTAAGAGAATGGGACAGGCACCTGGGTTTCTCTGATCCCCAGGTTCCCAAGGAGGTAGCATGGCACGGGGCAGTCTTCTCCAGACCCCTGCAACTACACTGGGGCTTCCCCAATGGCCAGGGTGCGTGGAGGGGCTGCTTCTCTCAACCTGTGTGTCTACACTGGGAGTCCCCTGATAGTAGCAGGCACACAGTTTTGTGTTTGTCTGGTTCTCCCAGTTGGCAGTGACTTCCCAAAGGAAACAAGGGCCTCCAATGGTGGCCTGCAGGTGCACAGGGCTTACCTGGCTACATGTCCCTGCCCATGCTGGCTGTCCCTGGGAAGCAAGCCTTCTGATGACAGGGGCCAGCAGGCAGAAGCCTCCCTGTATTTTTGGTACACCTCATAAAGACATTCAGGAAACAGATGTCCAGAACTGCTTCAGAAAGCAGCAGAAAAGATAGGCTAAACCTGTTTGAAGGAAGAAGGCATATTTTTAGGGAAGAATTAATGGCAATCTGTCTTTTCCTGTAATAATTTTTTAATTTAAACATTCATCATGTATTTTATTATTACCTTGGAGAGTTGAGAAAAGCAAATGGGCCAATGCCCTCAAGCATGTGTGGCATACAGTGGTCATTTAAAAGTCGCCATTTGCATTGCAACCATTAGGGTGGTTATTGTATTTGCCTCCACACCAGGAGTCCCTTCAGGACAGGACAATGTCTCACTAATACTCAAGTCCCTCTCTTTGCCCAGCACATTTGCCACACTGCCTACCCTTATTAGTTGACAAATGAAGGAACCATCAAGAGAAGAATGCACTCACTGCTTGCATCAGTGTTTTCCTCTCAGCCCCTCCTGACACAGACACATGTGTACATGCATGGCCACTCACACATCAGCAGCTCCTGCCATGGAGGTAGATCAGGAATAAGCCTCTCTGCAGGCAGCAGTGGCTGAGCACAAACTGCAGAGAGCACCACAGCCATTCTTCTTGTCTAGTCATTCATTCATTCATTCATTCATTCATTGCCCTCATTTAGCCAGCCAACAAACTTTGCTTTGCACTTACTCTGTGCCAGGCATTGGGCTAGGGACAAAGGCAAAACAGACATAGCTCTGAACTAGCAAAGCCTAAGTCCAGAGCAGAAGACAGAACTTCATGAATTCTAACTCAAAAAAATACACAATTGTAATGGTGACATAGACCACAAAGATGGCACTTACTAGAGACCAGGTCAGCTGGGAAGGGCAGGAAGTGGGAAAGCACAGTTCTGACCAGGCACCTGTAAGCTGAGCCACTCAGGAGGCTGAGGCAGGCTTGCAAGTTTAAACACAGCCTGAGCAACTTAGTGAGATTCTGTCTCAAAATTAAAGATAATTAAAAGGACTGGGGATGTAACCCAGTGCTCTCTGGGTTCAGTCCCTGATGCCAGAAAACAACACAAAATCATTGTTCTAAGTTTCATTCACACCACAGGGTCAAAATTCTTCAGAAAAATGGAGCCAGCAGGCTCTACATGGATGTGCAAGGGGGGATTTATGATGGAATTAGTTTGTGTGACTTCAGAGGCAAGCAGTCCCATGATAGCCATCTGTAATTCAACCCCAGCTCTGAGCCACCTTGCCTTTCCCAGGTGTTATGGTTTGTGTCTGGATGTCTCCCCAAAGCCTCATGCGGCCATGGTGGGCAGGCTTTTCAGAGGTGGCTGAATCTGGAGTTTATGACTGGTTCAGGATCCAACGCTGATTTAGTTGGGGAGAGATGGAGGGACAGTTCTGGGCAGATAGCTGACCTGTACAATGACCCCGTGGCCAACAGGTGAAACCAGAATGTATGTGGACTAGAAGAAACCCTAGTGTGACTGAATCCCAGAAAGCTATGGCAGAAGGACCCAAGGGAAGGAAGGCCCACAAGTGGGGCAGGGCAGGTCCTTTGGAAACACCTCCAGGTCTGACTTTATAAGTGTATAACCTCCGCAGAGGCCAGGAGCACCCATTCAGAGATCATGGTCCTGCTGGTAGAGTCTGCCCCCTATTTATCATGACTTTGATTTCAATCTGTTCGAGACTCCTCAGCCCTTTAAGCTTTGCAAGGCACAAAACCACCTGCTTATACCACACATGGCCATGAGGGTGATAGGGTTCCTATTTGTCCCAAACTCCACTCCTAGAAGCCTCTTCTGAGTTCTGTCATTTACCAAACACCAGTTGAAGTTTGCAGAAGGAATGCTTGTCTGGAAACCAAGTGAATCTGGGAGAGAAAACAAGCATGGGAAGCACCAAGCTGGTCGTCTGCCGGACATGTTTCCAATTCCTGAGCAGCAAGGGAGCCCTCGGCTTGTCAATGCTGCTCTTTGCTGAGGTTCCTGGAAGAGAAAGTGATCCCTCCAGGCCAGCACAGACCAAACAAATCACAGACACTTTAACCTTGGATGCATTACTTTCTGTAAGGCAGACTCAGAGCAATGAATTTGCATTTGACCATGTGAGCCCTCGGAGGTTAATGCTATGAAGTCTGGTCTTCTGTGAGCCAATGGTCCCTTGATTTTTGAGTTAGGCCTTCTGGAAAACTCTACACTTCATTAGAAGGTGAATATGTGAACAAATGTCTCACATCACTTCGGGGCTTACAAGCTCCCTGAATTCTGGTGTGGACATCCTCTTCCCATGAACCCACAACCCAGAGTTCAGACACCACCCTGGGGCCCCATTGGCAGCATCAGAAACAACACAATGAACCATGGACACCCAAGGTCACAATGGGGCTGCATCTCTTGCCCTGTTCCTGAGGTAGAATCCTCTTCCCTTATCTCTCCCCTTCCCAGAACCCCCATCTTCGTCTTTCAGTCTCCATCCTGAGTTCCCAGGGAGGAGGCTTTCCCAGTAAACCCCTCACCCTGCTGGCACCACTGCGTCTACTGTCTTAGCTCCCAATCACACAGTACAATGCTTTGTGAGATCTTTTTAAATTTTTAAATTTGATTAGTGCTTCCTTTCCTTACCTAATGACTGCATTCATCACAAGGGGTTGGTACCTGTACATAGCACGTTTTAATTATTTTTTCACCACTATTCCCGCCTTTCCACACTTCCTCTCTCCATTTCTTGATACCTTTCCCTTCTGCAAAAGACCTATCTCCCTATTCCCTACTATTCATCTTGTATTTTGCTCTTTAAATTATTTATACTTTGGGTTTCTCATAGATGAGAGACCATGAGATAGTTAAGCTTCTGTGTTTGATTTATTTCACTTAGTATTACGGTCTTTTCCTACATATGACCTAAATTTATCATTCTTTATGTTAGAATTGTACTCCATTGTGTTTAAATACCACATTTCTTTGTCCATTCATGTGTTGGTGGACATAAAGGATGCTTCAAAGATGTAGCTATTATGAATTGTGCTGCTATAATCATGGGCATGCATGTGTCATTGTAATATGATGCCTTTAATTCATATGGAAAGCTACTTAGGAGGGAAATAGCTGGGTCAAATGGAGTTTCCATCTTTAGTTTTGGAGAAATCTCCATACTGATTTCCATAGTAGTTGTAGTGGTTTTCATTCTCACCGACACTGTAAGAGGGGTCCTTTTCCACTACAGCCTCAGCAGTATTTGCTATTATTTGATTTCTTGATGATCACCATTCTTTCTGGGGTAAGATGGAATCTCAGTGGGTTTTTGTTTGTTTGTTCTGGTTTGTTTTGTTTTTAAATTTTATTTTAAAGAGAAAAAATAAAACAAAATTTCAAAACAAGGTAATAGGAGAGTAAAAATGGTTCATACATTGTGTATTGTTATCTTCAAATTAATTACTCAGTGTACAAGATATAGCCATTTAATTGTTCAAACAATATTAGCACAAACCTTTCTTTTCATTGTGTTAAAAGAAATTAGTAGTATAACTATCTTGACTATCTTGTGTGTATATATATATATATATTTTTTTGCTTTTCCCTTCCTTCTTTCCTCCTTTACCCCACCCTCAGTGTTGTCTTAATTTGTATTTCTTTAATGGCCAGCAATCTTGAACATTTTTTCATGTATTTATTGGCTGCTTGTAATTCTTCTGAGAAATGTCTATTTATTTGGGTTGTCCATTTTCAGTTGGGTCTCTTTTTTGGGGAGACCCGACTGAAACTTTCTTTTTTGAGTTCTTTATGTAGTCCTCTGTTTAAGGAGAAGCTGGCAAAAGTGTTCTTTATTCTGTAGGTTGTCTCTTCACTCTGTTGGTTGATTCCTTTGCTGTGTGGAAGGTTTTTAATTTGCTATGATCTCACTTGTTGATTCTTGATGTTATTTCTTGTGCAAGTGGGGTTCTGTTCAGAATGTCCTTTTATGTTACTACATCTTTGAGGGTTTTACCTATTTTTGCCTTCCAGGAAATTAAGTGTTTCTGTTTTAATATTTAGATTTTTGATCCATTTGATTTTACTTGAGTATATAGAGAGTGATATGTGTCTACCTTTAATCTTCTGTATTTGTGTAGCCAGGTTTTCCAGCACCATGATTGAAAGAGATTATTATTCCTCTCGCATATGTTTCTGGCCCCTTTGTCAAAGACCTGATGGCTAAATGTGCCTAGGATTGTTTCTGTATCCCCTATTCTGTTTCATTAATTTGCATGTCTGTTTTTGTGCCAGTACCATACTATTTGTGTCACTGTAGCTTTTGTAGTAAAACCTGAAATCCAAAATTGTGATCCTTCTTGCTTTTCTGTTGTCCCTCAGGATTGTTTTTGCTACTCTGGGTCTCTTCTGGTTCCACATGAATTTTAGAATTGTTTTCTCTAGGTCTGTGAGGAATGCTGCGGATATTTTGATTTGGATTGCATTAAATCTATTTATCAGCTTTGGTAGTGTGACTATTTTGACAATATTGCTTCTGCCTATCCAGGAACAGGGGAGGTCTTTCCATTTACTATGTCCTCTACAAGTTCCTGCTTCAGAGTTCTATACTTTTCATTATAGAGGTCTTTTATTTCCTTTGTTAGGTTAGTTGCAAAGCATTTAGTTTTTCTCAAAGCTATTTTCAGTGGTATTGTTTTCCCAATGTCTTTCTCAGTAGACTCATTACTATTGTACAGGAGTGCTATTGATTTTTGTGTGCTGATTTTATATACTGCTACCTTAGTGAATTTGTTTATCAGTTGCAAGATTCTTTTGGTAGAAGTTTTGGGCCATCTATGTATCAGATCATGTCATCTGCAAATAATGATAACGTGATTTCTTCCTTTCTTACACATATTCTTTTCATTTCTTTTTCTTGCCTGACTGCTATGCAATCAGTACAATATAGTACAGAGTCTTGTATTGAGCAGGTGTTGTTGTAGTGGATATCCTAGACTTGTTCCTGATTTTAGAGAAAAAACTTTCAGTTTTTCTCCATTTAATATGATGTTGGCAGTACATTTACCATAAATGGCTTTTATCAGACTGAGACAAGACCCTATTATATCTATTTTCTTGAGTTTTTTTTTAAATCATGAATAGATGTTGGATTTTGTCAAAGGCTTTTTCTATGTCTATTGAAATGATCATGTGATTTTTGTTCCTGTTTCTGTTTATGAGATGTATTACATTTATTGATTTACAAATATTGAACCATCCTTACATCCTTGGGATGATGTAAGATTTTTTTGATGATTTGTTGCATTGTTTGCCAGTATCTTGTTGAGGATTTTTGCATGTATGTTTATTAAAAAGATTGATCTGTACTTTCATTTTCACTTGAGTCTCCGTGTGGTTTTTTGAAATCAAAATACTGTAATGCTAGCTTCCAGGAATTAGTTGGGCAGTCCTCCTTCCCTTTCAGCTTTATTAAAGAGTTTAAGGAATATTGGCATTTGATCTTTCCTAAGTCTTTATAGAATTCAGAGGTAAATCAATCTGGCTATAAATTGCATTTTGATGTATGGATATTTGGGCTTTTTTCTTTTTACTGCTTTGATTTCATTGCCTGTTATTAGACTGTTCAGGGTTTTTATATCTTCTTGGTTTAGTTTTGTTCATTCATATATAACTGAGAATCTGTCCATTTCTTCTGGATTCTTCATTTTATTGGAGTGCAGATTTTCAAAGTAATTACTAATAATCTTCTGGATTTCAGTGCTGTCCTTTGTAATTTTGCCTTTTTCATTTCGAATTGCCTAGATATGGGACTTTTCTTTCCTTTGGTAGGGTTGGACAAGGGTTTACCTGTTTCATTTATTCTTTTGAAGAAAGAATTCTTCATTCATTGATTCTTTGTATCGTTTTATTACCCTCAATTTCATTACTTTCTTGCTTTTATATTTCTAATTTCTTTCTTTGTATTATCTTTGAATTTGGATTGTTCTTGCTTTTTAAGGAACTTGAGGTACATAATTAGGGTATTTATTAGGGTCCACTCTGTTTTTCTGATGTGAGCATTCACAACTATCAGCTTCCCTCTTAGAACTGCTTTCATTGTGTCCCATAAATTCTAATACATCATACTAGTACTACTGCTTTATTTTACTGCCCAATTTCTTCTGTGCCCCAAGATTATTCAAGAGTATATTGTTCAGTCTCCTTACATTTGCATAATTTTGTGATTTTTTTTCAATTGCTTTATAATTTCATTGCACTGTGATCTGATAATATGCATGGTATAATTTTAACTCTTTTATATTTATTGTATTGTTTTGTACTTAAGCATGCTTTATGGGTTAGTATGTGGTCTATTTTGGAGAAAGTTCATGTGCTGAGAAGAATGCATTCTGTTGTTGTTGAATAGAACACTGTTAATATTTATTAAATCTATTTGTTCAATGGTATGGTTCAACTCTGATATTTCTTTGTTGATTCTTTTGTCTAGTTGATCTGTCTATTTATGATAGTGGGGTACTGAGATCCCCAACTGTAATTGCACTGATGTTTATCTAATTTTTTATGTCCAGTAGTGTTTGTTTTATGAAGTTGGGTGTTCTGGTGCCTGGTACACATATATGTACAATTGCTACCTCTTCCTGTTGTATTTGTTCCTTAAGCAAATATGATGAATTGTCTTTTGCCTCTTCTGATTAGTTTTAGCTTGAAGTTTACTTTATCTGAAAGTATGATGGCTATCCCTCCTCGCTTCTGGACTCCCATTGAATGGAAAATAGTGGTAACTCTGTTCATGAAATTAATTTGTTTTACAATTTTGGAAAAGATGGCCACATTTGTGTTTGTGTGGGAAAAATTGCTGTAGTTGTGTTTGTCATTTGATGTAGAATTCACAAACAAAAACCAAATTTTGCCAAACACTTCTGTTTGTGAACCAAATTGTTCAAAAATAAAAGTATCTGTGAACTAAGGTACCACTATATTATTTTTCAGCCTTTGACTTTTAGTCTATGAATGTTGCTTTGGATTAAATGTGTTTCTTGTACACAGCATACTGTTGGGTTTTGCTTTTGATCCAATCTGCTGATCTTCATCTTTTGACTAGAATGAGTCTGTTCACATTTTGAGATATAACTGAAAGACGTTGACTTATTCCTATCAACAGTTACTGATTAATCTTTCCTCTTCTGTTTAACTGCTTGCCCTACCTGTTATATCCATTGAACTTTTTGGGGTCACTGGCTTCATTGTCTCTATCTAATATCTTTTTTTTTTTTTTTTTGTACAAGGTATTGAACTCAGTACCTTGTGATTACCAGGTGGGCACTGTGCTGCTGAGATAAATCCCTAGCCCTTGTCTAGGACATCCTTGAGAATTTTTTTGAGTGCTAGTTTGGTGGTTATAAATTTCTTAAAGTGCTCTTTGTCATGGAAAAACTGTTTCTCCATCAATTTTGAAAGACATTTTTATAGAATACGTTAGTATGGGCTGAAAGTTGTTTTCTTTTAGGGCTTGAAACACTTAGCCTCAAGCTCTTCTGGCCTTTGAGAAGTCTGCTGTAATTCTAATGGGCTTACTTTTATAAGTGATTTGTTGCCTTTTTAAGACCCTGTCCTTATGTTGGACATCCGGGATTCACACTGCAGTGTGTTGTGAAGAACTTCTTTTCTGATCATGGCTATTTGGGGTCCTATATGCCTTGTTTACTTGTATGTTAAAGTATTTCCCCATAGTTGGAAAGTTTTCTGCTATGATTTATGTAAGACTATTTTACACCATTCATTTCAGCTTCTGATCACTCACTAATTCCAATTAATATTAGGTGAGTCATCTTCATATCATTTAACAGTGGTTGGATCCATTTTCTCTTGATGTACATAAGGTGTCTCTGAGTAAATGATTAGATCAACCCTGAGTAAATGATAGATCAGCCCTATCATCTAGTTCTGATGCTGTATCCTCACATTGTTCACTTAATTTTTAATCTACTGAATTTCTGTTTAGTTCCTGTTCATGTACTTTACATCATTGCTAAACTGATCATTCACATTTTGCATTGCTTTGTTTAGCTCAGCTAGCTTTTTACTAGTGCATTCTTTAAATTCACTGATCATTTTATTGAATTTGTTAGCTCTTTGGTTACACCATCTTTAAGTTCACTGTGTACCCTACTGATCATTTTTTGTTTTATTTGTTTCTTCTTCTATCACTTCATATAATTGAGCTGTTTGGCTTCTGATTACTTTCCAAGTGATGCCCCGTGGATCAGCTTTAAGAGAGCTGAGAGTTTTGGGAGGCACTTTGTTGCCTTGTTTTCTCATGTTTCTCGTGTGTGTGTGTGTGTGTATACACGCCAAGAGTTGAAAGTCAATGAAAAAGCAGAAAAACTTCATTATTAGTAGGAAATATCTTTAGTTAGTGTCTACTTTTCCAGTGATGCACTGTTGAAACAGGACTTAAAAAGAAAAAGAAATAAATTTCTCCAACCTAAGAGACTTTCCCTTCCCTTCAGCTATTGTATTTTGTTCCAAAAGAGATAAAAGTCATAACTTCTGTCCTTGTAAGTAAAGTTTTATAACCTCATATTCCCATAATATCCTGCTATGCCCAAGCACTGCCACCAAGATATGCTGTTACAAACACTATCACATCTTGACAAATTGCCTCTGTTCCACACCAAGACCAACCCCCTTGACAACACGTATAACACTGGAGCCCTTCCTTTGTTCAGTGCTCAGCCTTTTTGGACAGAAGTCTGCTGAATCAGGTGTATGACTAAATAAAATTCTCCTGTTTCTCTTGCCATCTTTCCTGACTCAAATTCTGCAACATAATGAGGCATTTGCCTCTGTCCCAAATTCCAAACACCTCCATTGATTTGGGAAGTTGCAAGTGCAGTGTAATCGGCCCATCACCCAGTTCTCCAAAAACAAACCACAGTAATGATGATACAAAGACAAACCAGATACTGTCAAACAGTTAAAGAAAAAACCCTCATAGCAATAAATATGCCACTACTGGCAGTAGGAAAGAAACCAGCAACAAAAGTAGACTTGTAGGTGTGTGGGGGCCTGGAAGTGTGGCCTTGATGTCCAGATCCAGCCTCTTGTCCCTTCTTTGGCACTTTTCTCCTGCTGTTTCCTGGCTGCCATGAACTAAGCAGCTTTGCTCCAGCACACCTTCTGCTACAGTATCTCCACCTTGGAGCCAGCAGGTCATAGGCTGAGACCATGAGCAAACTAAACCTCTCCTTCTTTAAATCGTGGGTGTTGGGTATTTTGTCCAAGTGATAAGAAAGTGACTAAAACAGAAAATTGAGAACAGTGAAGTCATTACGGTGACCACCGTGTAGCTAAACCATGTGGCTAAGAAGTCTTTGGAACCGATTTGCTAGAGGAGTTAGGAAAGGTGTGAAGATGCATGCCAGAGAGCCTTATGGTATAAGAAGATCCTAGTGGTGATTCTGGTCATAGTTGAAAAGACTGGAATGCTGGAATAGGAATAGGAATGAGAATATGGACATTAAAGGTCAGGAGGTTTCATCTGGGAACATGGACACCACTGACAGTTGGATTTGAGACCACACATGTTACAGTGGCAGAAAATTTGTCTACATTTTGCCCATGCTTCATGTCCTGAGTCTTTGTAAGAAACTAAGATTAAGGGCAGTGAACTAATTAATCTGGTAGAGGAAAACAATACAGGAAAAAATTCAGACTGTGGCATGGGTACCTCTGGATGTGCATTTTGGCCCAGAGGAACCATATAAAATGTTGGGACCAAAAGAGGTATAAGTGCTGAAGAGATTAGCATCATTAAAAATGAGCCAAGTGCTTTGCACAATGACAAGAAAAAAGGTGTTTCAAGAGTATCTTAGAAATCAGCAGCAGTCCACCCATCAAAAGCTCAAGTGTGCAAAAGTGTGGAGCTTTCATTTGGGAAGAGTCCCAGGGATCCATGCTTGAGAGGCACTTCCTAGGAAACCAGTTCCCTCGGAGTCATTTCACTGTGCTAGGCAATACAAGCACTCAGAAGCTACTGCAGTTTTGGTCCAGTGGGGTATGGCCACTGCTCATGCTAGCAACCAAACTTGGCATTGTTCACATAATGCCGGTTTTACTGGCAAAGAGAATGTATGAATTATAGTGTCAGGGAGGCTTCCACTCATATTTTAAAGGAAGGATGGGGAGGCAAGGCAAGAAGCCCCTGACCAGGTCATGCAGGAAGCCACGGAAATAAAAATGAAGGTGCAGTGGAGACCACAGAAAGTTGAAGGTGCCAGGAAGTTGGCAGGTCAGCCAGGGGAGTGCGTAGGCTGTGAGTAGAGCCAGCTCAAGAGAGATGCCATGCGGGCTGCAATGAGTCGAGGGTGGTGTTGGTCAAGCCTTTTGGGACTCACATTTACCGCCATGTGCCATGGATGCTGGATAAGGAGCTACAGGACTTAATGTTGGCCCCGTTGGGTTTTAGTCTTTCTTGGTTCAGATTTTAATAGTCTCCTTCTTCCTCCCTTTTGGAGGTTTACCTATGTTTACCCTATGCCACTGTGCCTTGGGCTATCCACATTTTTTTTTAAAGAAGTTCATAGCTAAGAGTTTTCCTTGAGCCTCAGAAGACACTTGGATTTGGACTTTTAAAAAATATGAAATTGTTATAAACTGGGGACAGGATGATTGTGTTTCCAGTTTTACTTGGGATACTTGTATTATGTTAGGTGGGATTATAAACTTGCTACTATCTTCATTTGGATATTAAGGGTGATTTAACAAGACATGTTTGGGTAGCAAGTTGAGAAAGGGAGGAATGTGGCGTTTAGGGTAGCCTTTCAACATGATTGACTTTGGGATCCATCTCGGGGGTTGGTGGAGCACACTTCTAAGTGTGTCTAGATGAGTCATGGAGCTATGACCTTGGGCTCTACATCTGGTCCCTTCTGCTTGGGCACCCTTCCCCTGCTCTGATTCCTGGCGGCTGTGAACCAGGCTGCCTAGTCCCTGCCCTGGAACCAGCAGATCAAAGACTAAAACCATGAGCAAATTAAACTCTAATCCAAGTTGTGGGTGTCCAGTATTGTGTCTCAGTGCCAAGAAAGTTGACTAATACACCATCCTAGATAACCCACCTCTACCACTAGTGTAGAATTAGGGGATGATATTGGTTGGATCTGAAGGTTCCTTCAAAGGCCAATGTGGGTGAAGACCTGTGTAGGAGAGGTCCAGGGGAGGGGTCATAGAAGAGATATTGTTGCCCTAACAGAGTGTCTCCCTCATTAGAGAAGTTATCTCAATAAACCTTGCAGGTGACAACTGAATTACAGTGGGGAGATGTGCCAAGTGTCCTAAGAAAGGTTCACAGAAATGGGGATGTGATACCCCTAAATCCATCTCGTCTGCCAGATACCAGTGCACCCACTTTGAGCTGGGTCAGCTGGACTGGGACAGAAATCAGGACCGGGGGGCCCAGAAAGCTCCATAAAGCCCTAGCTTGGGCAAGTGCGTGTGTGAGCTCGTGTGAGCGGCACATGTCTTCAGGCTAGCCTTTGGCAAGAGTGTCAGGCTCTAGGTTTGCCCCTGCTCCCTCTCCTGTGTCTTTCTCCCTTTCCTTGGTACCCAGTCCTGCCTCTCCGTGACTTTTCTGCCCACCCGCAGTGCTTGTCAGACTCTCTGGCCTTCTCCTACCCCAGCCCCACAATTCAGCTCAAAGAGGCATTCTTCTGCATCCAGCTTATGGAGGTTTTAATTGACAGATAAAAAATTATATGTATTTATCCTGAGCAACATGGTGTTTTGATATATGCATACTTGTGGGATGACTAAGGCAAGCTAATTAATATATCCATCACCTCACATACATACTCTGTGTGTGTGTGTGTGTGTGTGTGTGTGTGGTGATAACACTTTAAATCTACTCTCTTAGCAATCCTCAAGTGTACTGTATATCGTTATTCACCAAGAGGAGCAGGGGATCTCTTGAATTTATTCCTTCTCACTAAGGTTTTGCATTATTTGATCCAATCTTCCCATACCCACTCCCCAGCCTTACTTCATGATCTCACTTATAGACGGAGTCTTAAAATGCTGAACTCATAGAAACAGAGAGATAGCCAGTGTGTTACGACCACTCAGCAATGCATCTGCCCCTTCATTTGGAAAAGGACCAACACTTCACCCCCCAGGACAGGGTCTCCCGTGGGGAGGGAAGAAGGAAAACATGTTTGTTGGCAACTTTTAAATGCCTCCTCCAAGTCATGCACAGCGCTAGGTCAGTCCACCCTTACAACAATTCTGCAAAAGACACATCCCTAGCCCAATTTATCAGGAAGGGAAACTGAGGCACAGAGATAGGAATAGCACTTACTGAGAGTAACCCAGTGGCAGAGTAGTGTCTTCCCTTTTTCACTACACTGTGCCTTGATAGGGAGAAGGTGTGGTGGGCCCTGGAAGGAGATATGCTCCTCATCTCCCTGCCCTGACATGGTCCCACAGAGCCACCTCAATCCAGGCTGATGCCACATCTCCCAGGCTCCAGCACTTTCTCAACCCACATCTCCCTTACAGTCCCCCTCTCTCCCTTCTTCATTTTCTCCCTCCCTCTCTTCTCCTCTCCCTCACTTTGGGAAGTAATTAACAAAGCAGGATTCTTCCACCCTCTCATCCACATCTCCGCCAAGGAATCACCAGTGTGGGCCATCCCCGAGCTGTTTTTAAGAAAGCAATCTCAGATGAATAGACTGCACTTCCCCACTTCAGATTTTAGCAACAGAGTCATTTCTCCGGGAAATAATGGTAATGAAAAATGGCCTGCAATTATTCAAAGGCTGCTTCCATGAATAATTCAGGAGCAAGGGAGTTGGGGCTCTTTACCTGCCTGTCACAGCTCCCCTCCACCAGCTCCTCCCTTGCTCCTGGGGTGCATCTTAATTCCCGAGAAGTCACTGTAAGTCTCCACCTGAGACATCTCCAAATTCTGTCACTTAGAAATGCTGCCAAGGTTTGTAGCCCCTGCAAGGGCCGCGCACTCGACCTCTGCCGGGCAGGGGTGTGTGCATGCTGCCCGGGAAGGACTAGTGTTAGCTGCTCACGCAGAAGAGGAGACGGAGGCTCAGGGAAGACAAGGTTTGAGCCCATTTGTACATAAGTAGAAGGCAGCAGAGTGAGATGCAAAGCCAGGAAAGGCAAGAGCTGGCCTCCTCCTGAGCACTTGCTGCTGACTCCCCTTCCACAGATGGGACAGGTCCCTCCCTGGGCTGCACTGCTGGTGACCCCCTCCTCTCATGCCCACCCACAAACACAAAGCAGAAACTCTCTGGTCACCCCAGAGCTCATGCCAGGTCAGCCCCGGCTCATGCCAGAGTTGGCACAGCCTCACTCCACAACCTGAGACCTTACCGGACTCCTTCAGTTTACAGCACCAGGATCGTGTAAGACCTGTGTGGAGAAGGGGGCCCGTGAAACCTCCTCATGTGCTCCCAGCCCACAGGCATCCAGAGAAGGCTCTGCTTTATCTCAAGGCCAGCTCTTCAGAGGGAACTCCTACATGATTTCCTGCGTAGGTTAAAGTGGCCTCGGTGCCACAACCCCTCCCACATCTTCCCGTCTCCATAACAACCCACACCTCATGCTAATTAACAGGAGCCATTGGCCTGGACTTGGCTCTGCCGTGCTCCCTTACTTTCTCCTGAGGGGCAGGACCTTTGGCCCCTGCTGCATATTCAGCACAGGTAACAGGCCCCCGACAGCCATGCCAGACTCCACAAGGTGAGAGGAGAAAGAAGGTACAGAACGAGGGGTTTAGTCAGCTCAGGGCAGAGAGGCCAGTGGGCATCAGCACCCCCTCCCCTAACCCTGAGATTTATTCTGACGCCCTACATCCAGGAATAAAAGCTACATTTCCTGGACTCCCTGAGCAGCCAGGTTCTGACCACATAAAGTGTAAGTAAAGGATGGCAGGAAATTTCCAGTAAATCTTCTGTTTTAAAAAAGAGGTAAGGGAGGTTCTCTTTTCTTTCCCTTCTTCCCGTCAGCTGCCAGGTATTCAGACCTGATGGCGGTAAAAGAGCAGAGCTACTGCCAAACCAGGAGGAAGAGAGCCCCTGACCTCTCTGGCCTCCTGCCCTCCTGGTACTTTGTGGCCCCTCCTATTGGCCAGACCCACCTGGAACAGAGCACAGGGCACTAAGGGGTGCGTGAGGATCAGCCCGTAGGGCTCAGAGTGCGCAGGGAGGCAGCTGGCCAGCTGCAGGAAGGCCAGGCAGACTGGTCAGCACGGCTAGCAGTTGCAAACAGCTGTTGATGCCCACCCGCAGCGGACAGGTGTGCAGATCCCTCCTGGTGGCCTTCTCTACAGGGCAGAAAGTGCAGGCACTGCCCAGCCCTGTGCGGAGCCTATGGGGTCAAGCAGAGGGCCTCGGTGCAAGCCAGCATGACTCCAAAAGGCCACTTGAGCTCTTTCTCTGCAAGTCAAATCCAAGAGGCTTCTGACATTTCCACTGCCCTCCCTCCACCCATAAACCAAGTGCAGCACTTCTGGCCCAAGATGCTTGAGTGGGGATCCAGTTCACACCGAGACCACTGTTTGTATGTGCTGATTCTTTTCCTTGTTTTTAATTTTTTAGTGGGGCAAAATATACATAACCTGAAATGATTTCACTCCTTAAGAAACATCCAGCTCGGGGACATAAGTACACTCGTGGGGCTGTGTGACTGTGACTCATATGCACCTCCTGAACCTTTCATCATCCTAGGTTGAAACGATCGCTCCTCACCGCCTCCTTCCCTAGTCCTTGGGGCCACCATTTCACTTTCTGCATCAAGAAGTTTGCTTCTTCCAGGTAGCCTCAAGTAAGTGGCACCACGGAGGATCTGCCCATCATGACAGAAACCTGACTGGCACAGGTGCCTAAAGCATCTGACTCAACACGTCCAGACCCGCGTCTCCACGCCGTGGAAAGACGGCCAAGGGCCAAGCCGGAAGGAAGTAGTGTCAGCACAGTGGGTAGACCCGTGCAGGGCGTGCAAGGCTCCAGGGCACCCAGGAGAAGGGCACCTTTGTCCTGTGCAGCTGCAGAAATCATCTTCTCTCCCAGATGCGCACCAGTCAAATGCCTCTGCTACTGGCTCCCGTAGCCCCTGCGGCTCTTACAGGTAGCACCTGTCACAGTTACAGATTTGCATAGATTTGCGCGATAATTGGCCAGTTTCTGTTGTCCTTCTGAATTGTAATCTCCACGAGAGCAGCAGCAAGGGAGCTGCTTTGGGTCCCAGCAGGGCCTGACTTACGGTAGGTGCTTTACAGAGGTTTAAGTAAAAACCACCGCTCCAGCCGTGGGCCCCCACACGGCTCTACAGGAGGACGCTCATGCCCCGGTTCCTTTCCCCAGCACTGGGCTCCAGTTCCTTGGGAACTGCTGTGAGTTAAAGCGGGTGAGGTGTTTCACTGGCCATCGTCACCTCCTGCACCTCCAGAGTTTGAAGGGAGTGCGTTGGTGAAATTCTCAAGCCAGAGACAAGGGCGGAAGCCTAATTAGACTTGCTCACCTCTCGTGCCCCATTCCTATGCCAGCGGTAATGCAATGCACTGGCCAAGAAACCCATGACAGAATGATGGAAAAGTCCAATTTTCTAAAAGGCATCTAAGTCAGGCCGTCGCAATGCTCACGCCCTCGCAGGCAGGCGCAGACATTATTTTAGGCCGCAGAGTTACTCACAGAAATCAGCAATGGGAAGCAATGCCCTGCGTAACTGTAGGGCAAAGTGATGCTTTTCAAAGGAGACTAAGTCCTTTTGTTTCTCCCACAAAAGTCATTATCCTTTGGATTTGAGCAGCAACAGGCCTGGCTTACACAAGAGGGAATTTCTGTCTCCCCAACCTTCCTTCAATCTACCATTTGGGGACAACCATCCACTTTAAGGCTCATTTTTTCTAGAATGTCTTTGTAACCCATAAATACAACATTGCAAGGTCTCTCTCATGTGCTTTTGGTCCCTTTGGATAAATTGTATTAAACAACAATAGCTGCATAACAGCCTCAAAATCTCCATGGCTGAAAGCATAAGCATTAACTAGGCACTGACCAGCTTGCAGGTCGCCGGTGGCAAATCTGCTCCGGGCCTTTCTCTTGTTCATCCTGAAGTCAGAGGCAAGTCAGAGGCAAAGCACATGGGCAAGGCCACTTCATAAGCACATTCTCAGCCTCTCCTTCCATCCAGCCTGCTACTATCACTTCAGCCAAGGCAAATTCAACAGCCCAACCCAACACTAAGGTCAGGGAAGTAGAATCTACTTTGTGAGAGGAGCTGCAAAGTGACACGGTGCAGAGCACAGATAGGGAGAGGGTGACCCTGTCCACAGCGTGTGACCTGTTTGCTCTTCACCAAGCGCCCCACTGCATGCAAGGTGCTATGGGATACTGGGTTGATTTAGACCCAGACTGTACCTACGAGCAACTCAAAATTCAATAAAGGAAACAAATGGGCCCATAAAGAGGTGTCATCTGAACATAAAGCAAGGATCGAGGAATAGGCGAAGGAATGACGCATTTTGTCTATGAGCGAGTCGGGGACTACTTTGCAGGAACAGAGCCTCTTACGCAGAAAAATGACTTTGATCTGTGAAAAAGGAAAGGAGCCTTAACTCACCAGCCAAGAGGAAGAAACCCAAGGTCAGTGTTGATGGCCAATGTGGTTTCAATATTGCAAACTGCTTTAGTAATGCTGGTTAATGAGAATCCAGAGAGTACTGGATTCCCCGTGTGCGTGTGCTGAAGACGATTGCAGAGTTCACGTAATCCAAGCCGGCACCCGGGTCCTCAGACTCAGCTAAGCCCCAGGGAATGGGAAGATGAACAAGAGTAAGCTCTCCGCTTACTCCTGAAAACGCTCAGAATAAATGGGAACCTTCGGCCCGTGTGGAGGAACACGGCTTGTGATTGCTGGAAGTCAGCAGCCAACTCCTCGCCGCAGAGCAGCGCCCCACGAGGACGGCACAGTCGCGGCGGCCTAGAGGACGGGAGAGGCTGACAGATGTCTGGGCCGGGTCTCCATGCGGCTCCTTTCCCAGGAGGTGGATCTGAATTCTTTCCGTGCAGGTGCCTGGAGAGGAATTGATGTGAAGCTCCCCAACTCTAAAGGGTCCAGGATCTAAAGGGAACCCTGGTGATCCGCCCAGAACTTGGAAATTCACGAGTGGCAAGATTGCTCTTCAGATTCAGTTGCCCTCAGTTACGCTGGGGAAAGCCAAGGCAGCGGCATAGGACCCATTCTCATTGTGGATCCAAACTGACAGTTGACCAGGGGTACCGCGAGGTTAATGTGGCACAGGAATTCCCCCTGTGGGGAGGTAGCAGTCCATGTTTACAAAGGCCCAGGGGTGACGTGTATAATGTGTTTTTCTATGAACTTGATTTTGGAGTAAGAATTCATAGCTTTGATTACATTTATGTTCTCTGTATAACCAAGACCCCCCACCCCACTACAGTTAGAATCTGTGATGTCCCCAAAAGGCTCACAGACTAAAGTCCTAGCCCCAGGTGGGCACTATTGGGAGGTAGTAGAATGTGACCGAGGTGAAACCTGGCAGCCTCCTGGTGGTTGGGGTGTGCCCTTGAGGAAATAGTGTGACTCCAGCCTTCTCCTCTCTTTTGCTTCCAGACCCAGAGTTGATTAGTTTTTCTGCAATGCATGTGCTGGCCATCATGCGCTTCCTAAAGGCCCAAAGCAGTAGGCCCAACTGATGATGAGCAGAAACCTCTAAAACTCTGAGCTAAAATAAGGCTTTTCTCTTCACAACGTGCTCTTCTCAGAGATCTGTTGCAGCAAAGGAACAGGTGCTAATTCACTTGGTTATTCAATTTATTCATCAAACACATTGATGCCAGTTACTCAGCAACCACACTCCCTGCACTGGAAACACAGAGGGGAGAAGACACTGCCCCAGCCTCCAGGGGGAACAAGCTATCCGTCATCTTGCTCTTACAGGGGGCCTGTGAGATGGGTCGGCAGAACTTTAAACCCTTTCAAAACGTGTGCCCACGAGCCACCTGATGTTATCCCTTACGTTTCCCTAAGTCCCTTCCCGCTGCACCATTCTGACCCCACCGCCTAACCCTTTAGCCGATATAGAAGGAGCCCCTCTAGCACCCGGCTCATGGCTGTGTCTTGCTTAAAGCCTGCAGCATGTCCTGGACTGAGCTAGGTCTGGTGCTGCTCATCTCTGCCAGAAAAATGCCCTAAGTTTCACCTCTGCCCCTTTGCCCTTCTCTCTCTGCCACGCTGTCATGCTCCGATCCGAGACAGCTTTGTTTTCTCCTGAAGAAGCTGTGGTGAAGACTGCCCCATGTTCACGGTGTATGGAAGAAGAACATTAGAGAATTGCCATGGTTACGGGCCCCATTCTGCCTCCATTTGAGGACCAGCGGGAGCCGGAGGAAAGTGCCCCACCACAGCTCCTGACGCCGCTCAGCCCAGAATCATCATTTTAAAAAAATGTTTACATCACAGGAGAAATTGCTTCTCAAATAGCAAAGGCAAAGCGCCAGGTTTGATGAGATTGTTACACAGACTCTTGGCTGGGTTATTTCTCCCTCACTCCCCTTCCCTTCTGCCCCATTATTATTTAAGGTTGTATTAAATCAGGCAAAGGGAGCAGATGACAAAATGCAAGTTCACGTTGGCAGCTCTGGCAGGACGCCCAGCCTCGAGGCCGGCCCCACATCCCACTTCTGCATCCCAGCGCAGCCGTGGTGGTGGCCACCAGGATCGGCGTCTCCCCGCAGGCCCGACTCCAAGACCAGCTCAGAAAAGACAAAATCAACGCTGATCAGCTTGTAGCAGCTGACTGTTCTGATTCTGAAACAGAACCGGGCCAGGCGATGACCCAGCAACCACGGTCCTAACCCAGCCTTTGTCCCCACTGGCTGTGTGTCCCAGAGCAGTTCTCTTTGCTTCTCTGAACTGTGATTTCCCTTTCTTTAAAACAAGGGCAGCAATAACCATCCTAAGAAGCAAAGCATTAGCCGGTCAGTTGCCTGAGTTCTCACCCTAGCTCCGCTATTTGCTAGTCCTGTAACTGTGGGGAAGGGGCTTAACCGCTCTGTGCCTCAGTTTCCTCCCCTGAGAGGCAGGAACAATGATGATAGCACCACAGCAGGGTGTTAATATGAGAACACACAGAGCAGCACTCCGAGGAGGGCATGGCCATGGACAGGCTGCCATCCTTATGGCTGCATCGTGTTCTGAGCACCGCTATTCAATTGGAAAGCCTAGAAAATTGAAGCTTTGTTGCTTGGGAGTGTTGTTTGGGCTGCCAGATGGCACAAGAGGCAGTTGGCATTATAATACAATGAGCTGGCCCCCTCCCCTTCCCCTCCACACCTCTCTGTGGATCTGTGGATGTGGGGTTACTGTGCCACAATTCTATGGCTCATCCTGAGCACAGCGCTGCAGGGGCAGCTGGTGCTGCTTAGCAGGGGGCCCCGACCTCGAGGAGGGCTCTCATGATGTCCAGCAGCCAAAGGAAGTCTGATTTTCTTCCCTCCAAGCCTGGCAGCAGGTGCCTTTGGGGTTGTTATAGTTTCGATCTAAAATATCCCTCCAAATTCTCATGTGTATGGAAGGTCATAGCACTATAGTTGTTGATTCACCCATTGATAAGTTCATGGCTGAATATGTTATTGGCAGGTGGGGCCTGGGTGGAGGTGGGTCACTGGGGGCCTCACCTGTCCCTGGCTCCTCTTTTTACTCCTTGTTTCCTGGGTGCCATTGTCCTCCACCAGGCCCTTCTAATGTGCTGCTTCTGCCTTGGTGCCAGTGGACCATGGACTGAACTCACTGGAAACTGAGCCAAAATAAACCTTTCCTCCTGTGGGGCCCAGGCATTTTTGCTCAGCAATAAAAAAGTGGTAAGCAGAAGTTACAGAAGGGGACTGGTGGAGAGAGGAGAAGTCATAAATTGAAGGTGAGCAAACCTGGGCATGTTTGCCTAGTGACAGTGACTGTGTTCACAGCTGCAGGTTCTCTTCATCAGCAAGGTGCCTGTCTTCCCCTGTTGCCATCTCACGCCCACCATCTGAGGCCCCACTGCTCCTCATCCTGCTTTGCGCACACCATGGAACCTCCCACCCCAGCTCACACAGCTGCCACGTGCTGCACCTGACTTTGATCCCAGAACAGTGTGGGCCTGGCCCTTAGTATGTGTGCCCCATCTTCAAACAAGAGGCCTGCTGGGAAAAAGACTACCATCCAAAAGACTATGGGCTGTGGACTGTACATGGTTACCACCAAACCGTCTGCTCTTTCTTATCTCTTTCCTGTTCTTTCTTGTCCTTTGTTGTCTCTGCGAACCTGGTAAGGTATTGGAAGCTCAGCCCGGCCAGGAGTGCTCCAAAACTGAAGAGGAGAGTCTGGAAAGACATGACACCCCACAGGAGACCCCTCACCCAGGGGGGCCTTGGGAAATACCAAGCTGAAATACTCTCAGGATGGGGTTCTTAGCCCAGGCCAATGGGCGCAGAAGTCAGATGTTCCCAGTATTTGGATGGAAAGGGAACCTTAAGTACCCTCCCCAGGACCCCAAAACAGAAAGGCACACAGTCAGAATTTAAACTCAGATGGTCCATCTCCAGCGTCCAAAGCCCTATTCTATTTCCCAGAGTCCCTTCACAAAGAGGACCACGTGAAGAATGGTCACGAAGGCACAAGGTAGGTCTGTCTGACCCCAAAGCCCTGCTCCAGGTGTGGAGAATAAGTCCCTCACCTCAGGGAAGTCCAGCCTATGTGGAAGTACAGGGAGCCAACCAAACCAGCTACTACAGTTGGCTCTATGAAAGGTTTGGTCCTCAACTTAGCGCTATTGGCAAGTGGTAGAAACTTTAAGAAGTGGGGCCACGTAAGGGGCTTTCCAGTCACTGACAGTGCACCCTTAAAGGAGACTGTGGAACCCCACGCTTTCCTCTTTTTCTCTTTCACGATCAACCACGGAGTGAACAAGATTCCTCTGCTACACAATTTTGCCATGATGTGCTGTCTCACCCTAGGCCCAAAATCAGGGAGGCCACTGACCACAAGCTGAAACCTCAAAAACTGTGACCTCAAAATAAACCTTTGATCTTTCTAAGTTGATGGTTTGAGGTATTTCTTTTCCAGTAACTGAAAGCTGACTGATATACCAGTTATGCAGCAGTCAGAGAGGGTCCACAATGAGGAATTAGGTAGAAGATTCTAGAAGGAAGTAACCCTGTGGGCTGCTGGGAGGACTGCTGAGGAAAAGTGAAGTGGCAGGACTGCCTCCTCAAGCAGAGGCAGGGAGTGAAATGGACACTTGTGGAAGCAGCCAAGGGAAGGGGACTTGTGGGGTCTACGTGATGAGTCAGAGCCAAGCCCCTCCCATGCCAGTGAGGAGCAGTGAGAGTCTGGGTCTCATCGTCACTTGGGCTCTGGGAAACCAACTCCACAGCTCAGACTGGGAAACCCACCCCCAACCTCCAGGCCACCCTCGGAAGGAAAAGTAATTTTCCATGTTAATATATCTGAGTCCAAACCTGCTGAACTGTGAAAATCCCTTCCTGGTGATTTATTTGTCTCCTGTTACTAAGACACTGGTTCATTATTTTAAGTCACACACACACACAGCAGAGGCATTTACTCCCTTATGGGGTCACGCTGGACTTGTCAAGAGGCCCAGGGAAACCCTGGAAAGGGTCCCTGGCCTGGGAAAGCCCTGTCCAGTATGGTCATTTAGAGGACTTTGGTCAGGGATCCCAAGAAACGCTGAGAGCCTCCTGGCCTGAGATGGGGCCAGGAAAGGCTGGACCCCAAGGTGGTCTGAGCTCATGACAGCGGTAAAGTAACCTCTACAAAGTTTGCTTGACCCGTCTGTGCCACTAAGGCCCCTGTGTTCCGGAAGTCATCCAAGGATAGGCTTCACGAAGCCCAGGGGAACTCACTGCGATCAGGGGCAGTCAGGCACTTTTCAAAATGGTAAATAATCACCACGCCACACCCCCATCTCCTCCTTGACAGAGAAGGAGAGGGTGTTAGAGAACCATTGGTTCAAAACCAACTCAAAAGGGGAAACTCAGCTCCTAGTGGGTCAGATGTTTTTGTGGCACATGGTATGTGGCATTTGAGCTTCCTGGGTGCCCAGAGGAAAGGGGATTGTCCAGGGCCTGATGGCCACCCTGAGCTTTGGGATCTGAGAGTGTCTAGACCCCAAGCCAGCTCTGCGCCCTCAGCATGGCATCAGGCAAGCCCCCAGCCTCTTGGTCATCCTTCATCTCCTCATCTGCAGTGTGGGGACATGACTCATCACGGCAGGGACAGTACTGACCTCTCTTTATGTCTCATTCCTTCCATTCTGTGGCATCATTCCAAAGCTCGCTTCTCCCTTAAAGTGTGAGCTGGGCACCCTCTACCTCTCTGAAGCCTCCGAGTTCCACCCCACAAGCATGAACATGGAGTATGGCGTGCTCAGCACCATGCTGACTCTAGCAGGGATGCGTGGTCTCCTCATCTGCAACAGCGGTTTCTTGGGAATGAGGCTATTTTCATATTTAATGCTGATCCCTTGGTGGGGAGGGTCATGGGGACTCAAGTAAGAGTGGTTTAGACAACAGCTGGTGGAGGCTGACTGGACTTGAGGCCAGGAATCTCAGTCTGCTGGACAGACTTAGCTCAGTGCACTGGAAAGGTGACTGATCACTGCTCTGCAGACAGGGGATGGATAGATGGATAGACGGATGGATGGATGGATAGATGGATGGATGGATAGTGAGTGTGCGTAGGGGTGTGTGAACGAATAGACAGGATGACCTTACGTAGAAGAGACTTCTCTGGTGCCTTCATCCACTCAGGGGTGACCCTGACTCTCTACCCTCTTTCCTCCACCCTAGCTGTTATTCTAGCCTTGCCGAAGTCCCCAAGGACAGGCGAATTGATTTCCTCACTTGCTGATGATGTGTAAGTAAATAATATCAAAATCATTCAATGTCATGTCCCAAACATTTCTGGGAGTGTTTTCAGCCTCCTAATTAATACCATTGCCTGGCAAGTGCTCACAGCCTGTGTCCTTGAGCTCCGCCTGAGCCCCCCACAGCTTGTTCCAGGCCCCATGCAGGCTGAATCGAGCCCCAGTTAGTGACTTCCTGCCCTGCTCACCCCAGAGTCACGAATACTTCAGACTAGTTCAATAAGAGACAGCTCAATGCCCTCACATTCCTGGGGACATGTCACTGATGTCATTTTAGGAAACAGCTGTCCTGAGAAAATGCTTCAAGCTTCCTGCCACAGCCTCAAATTTTCCTAGTCCAAGCCCCTCCTCCAGGAAACCCTCCCAGACTCTTCATCCTTATTAATCTGCTCCCCGCTACCATTAGTTCCGTGCACTTCTGCAGAAGGTGTAGTTGTCTCTTCCTGTCAAGTCTTAGCTCAGTTTCAGCCCATCAGAAGAAGAATCTCTCACTGGCGAGTAACCAAGGAACCGAGAGTTGCGAAGCTGAGCACTCACCGGGCCACATTTGATTCTTTGGAAGCTACCAGAACTTCGCTGAAGGCACAGACCATGCTGCACCCAGTATTTCATTAACAATGCAGGATGGGGCCTTAGCTTGTGTGACTTGAGAAGCCCTCGTCAAGATAAACTGCAAAGCAGCAACCACGGTATGAGGCTCAGACCTGGAAGGAGCCACGAAGCAAGGACCCAAAGGGTGAATTTGGAGCCTTCCTTTTCAGCTCACAGACACGGGCCCCCTGCTACCTTCTGGTCCCGCGTTCTGGACGGGCCTGCACCATGCTCTTTGGCACAGTCCCTTCAGGTGGGCAAAGCCCGTCCTCCCGGAGGCAGGCTGACCTATGCGTCACCTGGGGCACCCTGTGGCCTGAAGGAGGAGCAGGCACAGGGTCCACTTCGTAGAGCTGCTTGGTTCAAGGAAGCCCTGCTCAAAAGTCACTCAAAAGGATCCTGGCCCAAGCCTCTTGTACCTGAGCTGCCCAAATAGTAGCACTATTGTGCGCAGCTCCACTAGCAGGAGAAGGAATGTGAACGGGGGAGATTTGCCGTTTCCATAAGATCAATGGAGTAACCGAAGACTCATATAAATAACCATGAGTATGTGCTGATATAAATAAATAATCAAATGATTTTTAAATAGAAGGAAAGAGGAAAAACGCCTGTGCTGGAGAATTCCAAATACTTGATACTCCCCCATCAAGGAGGGGAAGAGCGCACCCCGCTCTGCCAGTGTGGGCTGTGCCTGGTGACTCCCACCTCAGGAGAACACTGGAAGGGGGCGTGCATGGCTTTACACTGATCCAACCAACTATCAAGCCAGGGGATCAAGGCTGACATGAGCAGTGACCCCGCCTGACACCGCGTTGCCTCTGGGGTCCTCTCCCAGACCCCGTAACTCTGGTCGAATCATGAAGAAACCTCAGACTCCCAGTTGAGGGGTGCTCTGCAAAACACCTGGGCAGTGCTCCTCAGGGCCACCCACAAAAGGGACCCCATGACAGTCAGGAGGACCTGAGGTGGCACGATGACTAAATGTAACGCGGTATCCTAGATAGGACCCTGGAACAGAGATAGGACACTAGGTAAAAAATAAGGAAGGCTGAATCAAGTGTGACTCTTCAGTTAACAATAACAGCGTGCAGACGTGGGCTCACTGTTCAGGGCAAATGCACCGTACTAATTTCTGGTATTGATAATAGGGAAACGTTGTGTGTTCCATGAGACCTCTCTGTACTGCGTTTGCTATTTTTCTGAAAATCTAAAATTCATGAAAAACAATTTTAAAAGTTAATGCTTCTTTAATTTTTAGTTTTTAAAGATTAGCAGAAATATTTGGGCTCCAAATCTATCTCTGTATGTGTGAAACCCACACACATACACAGGGCAAAACATATTTAGACGCCTTCTGTCTCCTACTGTCAGCTAGTGCTCCAGAGGGCTCCAGTGCCTTAAGAGCAACAGCCAGAAATAGAAACAACTTTTCTGTTTCATAGATTGTTTGTTTGTTTGTTTGTTTTTTAACACAGAGCAAAGCACATAGTTGGTGCTTAATAAGTACTTGTCATTTAAAGTAGAGAAGAAATGGTGAGTGCTGCCCAATTTTACGCTTAAATATCACACATATTTTTTTACAAAGAAGTCAACTGACTGCCATAGTTAAAACGAGAAGGCATGTTACCACAATTTCACCATCAGCGGACCAGCAGAGGTAACCATAAGCCACGTGTATCGGGTACACGGCTCTCATGCTGATCCCTAAGCAGGAGGCGGGTTCTGTCACCGCAGTCTCTGTGTTACAGATGAAGGCGCTGAGCTCAGTGAAGCGTGTGACCCTTCTCAAGGTTCCGTAGCAACCTGGCCCCACCGTATGAGGACCAGGCCCAAGATGCCAGGAGGCTGAAGGATGAGGCAGGTGGGTCCAGGGCTGCAGGAGTAAAATGTACTGGAGACTTCCTGACACAAGGGCGACCCTGCACCTCAGCAAGGCCTCGGGTCCCTGCGATTTGGGTCAGAAGCAGGGGACCTAGGAAGCGCTTATGACAAGCTGAGTTTGTCCACACTATCATGTGCCTAATTTATCCTGAGGTAGCATCAAGCATCAGGAACATTCCTGGTGTTGACAATATCAGGAGCAGATGTAAAGCTCCACACGCCACTCCAATGGCTCTGTTGCTTTATAGCACTCTAGGAAATTATGCAGGTTAGCCCCACTAGGGCTACACTGGCGGTCAGGGTGGTCATGGTTCAAGATGGCCGCAGTCACATGGAGTCAAATCCTGTGCTGGAGACCATCTGGTTAGTAACCAGTGGAGCTAGACTTTAACCACACAGAGTAGCCTGACCCTACATCTACACTAAGCCAACACGTGCTACTCGCACTAACCTTATCATCTATGTTACTTACTTCAACTTATTTCTCAACAGGTACCAAACCCAAATGACTGGAAATTCCCCATGAGCCAATCAAAATGTTACAGGCAGCTGAGTTAAATAGAAATATTAATAGGCGGTCAGATAGGGCTGGGCCCTCAAAGAAACCAATGCAGATACCTTGTAACTGTGGAGGACACAGACACTTCCCACTGTAGGCAGACCTTAAGACAAAAGATCAAACAAATGCACCCACTTACTTCCATAGGGCTAAACATCAGGAATTGGTATTCTAAATAGGTCTCTATCACCCTGAGGAAGCCGGAAGAAGCCACTAACCCAACCCCCTACAGGAAGAGCCCCTGCTCTGTATTCATGCTCACTTGCTAAGTGACTCTCTTCCCCATTTGTCCCCAATTTAATCAATTCTACCTGAGCAATTATACTCATAATTTTACTGGTTGACCATAGTTCTGTCCCACCTCATGCCCACCGTGCGAGTTCCCATTTTTTCCCCTCCTTGGACCTTCCTCACTTTGTGGTTTTGCTCTATAAAAGTTCTCAAAAAAGACAGAGTCTTTGGCAACCCACTTAGGATCCCTCTGCCTCTCTCTCTCAGACAGAAGCTTTCTTTCAATAAATATATTCTTAACCTTTGTTATTCCTAAAATTCATTCTTTGGTCTTGGAGAACACAAACTCATGCCAGACATCTAGTAGGCTGGGAGTCTCTTTCCTCTGTATCAAAAATACCCAAGGATGTTTAACAGTCTCTCTCTAGACTAACAGAAAGATTTCCCAGAGCTTTCAGAATAGGAGCGTCTTCTCCATTGTGGAGGTCTTCCATCTGCTGTTGGAGGCTCTGGTCCTGCCTCTGCCACCCAATGACTATGTCACTTCAGGTTGATCTCGGTTTCCACCCTGTGCAGTAAAAAGTTTGGACTGAGATTTCTGAGAGTCCCCTCCAACCTGGATACCCCATGGCTCTTCAGACACAAGAAGAGTTGCCAAGTCTGTAGCCTGGCTATGTCAGAACACTGGGGTGGAGGTACAGATGGGATCCCTGACTGGAGACATAGCCCTGCCTCCTTCCCTTACTCCAAATCATCCCACCTAGTCCCTCAGAGCCCAGCTCCATCATCTCCACTCCATGGCCAAGACCTCACCAATGACCTGCCCATCACTCCCCGCTCTGGAGCTGGATTCAGTGCCCACCAGGCCCCCTGGAGCAGGGACTTGCTCAGACTCTAGTGTAGGAGCACAAAACAAGCAAACAGGAGCCCTGAATTCCTTCATGCACCCCAAGTTGGCATTCCCACCCATTCCTCCAGAGGAACCCACTCATTTGTCAGGCCACAGTTAGAAACACAAGCAGCACTTGCACACTGTGGGCAAGCAAGTACTATCCCTAGGAACACCCAGCCTCTCCTCTCAACTAGCCCCGAGATGCCTGCCAGAGCCTCCTGTGGCTGCACTGCAGCTGGCGGCAGATCCACCGCTGAGGAACAGAATCAGGGCACCAGGCTTCCTACCCGGACAGGCTAAGACCCGGCTCGTTGCCTGGCTCCCCCTGGTCCTTTAGAGAAAGCCCCAGAAATAAGATCATCACCTTGCCCTCCACCAGGAACTCCTGGAACCAAAATACCTGAAAGGAGTGTGGGAATGCTATGCAAGGAGCCTCAAGCTAGAGTTTAGGAGACTTGAAATCTAGTCCCAACTCTGGCACTCACAAGTTGTGAGTCTTTGGGGTTGGTAGCCACCCCTCCCCAGGACTCAGTTTCTTTATATATTTAATTCTTTTACCCATATGACCAATTTTATTAATACCTTACCCTAGAGTGGTGCTACAGAAATTCAGTCAGATAGTAGAACACACCCCTTTCTGCTTAGGGAAGCAGATACTCTGTGCTGGGTCCTAAGCTAAAACCTTTTACATCTGTTAAAGATGAAGTATTGCACACACCTGGAAACCAGGTGGACTTGGGACATACTTACTGCTGTGTCAGATCTCAGTCCTGGGGTCACTGAATGGTAGCTAAACCATTCTAAGGGATTTGAGCATCTGAGCCAACAGGCAAAAAGGGAGTCAGGGTACTGGCTGGGGTTTCTGAACCGGGGAAGAAGGTGGATGTGAAGGGAACTGGGCTGATCCACTGTGGAGCAAGAGAGGCCGTGTCTGGGACTCCAGGGAGTCAGAAGTACCTTTGGTAATTTTTATCCTATAGTCCTGGTCAGTGGAACAGGCAGCAACCTTAATCAACTTGGATTCCACAGGAAGAAGGCTTGGGGCATTTGCCTGGTGTAGAATTCCACCCCACAGGGGTGACCCTGTCAGCAGCACACATTTTATGAATTTTTCCTTTCTATTGCTGAAAGGAAAACCCAGCTAGAGTCATTCCACCCACGTGCTCTTTTTGTTTTGTTTTAAATCACAGGAACATTCTACTACAAAGGCGATAGAAACTGAATCGCTGGACCTTCCTAAGGGCAATCACTTCAAAAAAATTCAGTTCAGAGGCGCCCAGAGCTTTCTGTTTTCCTAGAGATGGAGAGCAGAATAGTGGGGCCAGGGCTGGGGGTGGAGGGACAGAGAGTTTTTGGAATTAGAGTTTAGTGTGCAAAAAGCTTCAGCTGTGCAAGATGAAGGGTTCAAGAGATTAGTTACACACAATGTGACTGTACTTAATGTCTCTTAATTGTACACTTAAGATGAATACAGTGACACCTGCTGTGTTACGATGTGTATTTTGTCACTATTAAAAACAATTCAGCTCACTATATCACAACTACCATGCCTTGTGGTTTTAGAGGTTCAGTTCATGGTCACTGGCTGTTGTTTCTGGACCTGCAGTGAAGCACAGCATCATGGCAGTGGCATACGGTAGAACATTGCTGTTTACCTCATTGCAGCCAGGAAAGAGGAGGAAGAGAAAAGGGGGGTCAGGGACAAGGCTTTCAAGGGCATGCCCCACTGAACTACTTCCTCCAACTAGGCCTTGTCTCCTAAACTTTCTACCTCCTCCAGATAGCCCATTAAGCTGGGACTCCATCAGTGGTGCCCTTGTGACCCAATCACCTCTCAAAGGCCCCAGCTCTGCACATTACTGCACATGAATAAGGCCTTCAGCACATGAGCTCTCTGGGGACACTGCAGATCCACACTGTGACACAAATCTTCACTCCCTCTGCAGCATTTGTCTAAGAGGCCTGTTCCACCCACACCACCAGCCCGGGCAGGGTCAGAACTCTGTTCTGGACACATTAGGGGAGAGGGTTGAGAAAAGGGGACTAGGGCAGAAAGCAGGGCAAACACACCACACACACACACACACACACCACAAACACGCGCGCGTGCGCGCGCACACACACACACAGTCAGGCCTTGCCCCTTCCCTGCTCTGCTCTGTCCTAAACTAGGCCCAGGAGGCAGCCTTTCCCAGTCCACAGTGTCTGTGGTGACAGACGATTCTCCTACCTGGACTGACACCCAACCCATGCTCTGGCCGTACTGTCCTTTCCTCTGAACTTCCAGCCCAGGTGATGGTAGTGATGGCTTCCTTCCTGCGGTTTCTCATCCCTGGGCTGCTTTATTTCCACTCTCGGCTCAAAGATTTTTCATTGCATGGCACCAGTGTCCAAAGCTGTGAACATGCCAGGCTGTGTTGGTCTTTCTGCTAGGGCTCTCCCTTCTGATTCCAGACCCCACAGTCACAACCCAGGATGCAAATCACCTTCGCTCCTTTAGTCTCCAGCCAGCTCATCCGGCTGCAGACAAGGGACCCACAGACCCCAAGGGATAAGGGAGGAATGCCAACATCGCATGGCCCTGAAGATTTGAACTTTTGGCCCCAGCAGTCCCCACCTGCCACTCAGGTAGGCTGGCTACCACTGTGGGTCCCATCCCTTACTCCAGAGGTGCTTGGACACTCAAGAGCCAGAGGTACTCAGTCTACCAGGAGCAGGAAGAGAGGTAGGAGCCTAAGGGGGTTGGAGCAGCACAGGGCGGCCTTCAGGAAAGCTAGCCTCTCCCCTCCCCTCCCCGCAGTGGAGACCCACAGAGCTTCCCCAGGTTCTACAGCTGCGCTTGAGGCAATTCCCTTCCACCAGGAATGATCCTGTTCACGGACCTGCATGGATCCCAACAGTGGCAATTAACCACGTGTGGTTTGCTCAAATTTACATTTAAATGCATTTAAGTTTTGAAGTTCAAAATTCAGCTCCAGCCTGGGATATAGCTCAGTGGCATAGGTGCCTGCCTGGCAAGCACAAGGCCCTGAGTTTGATTTCTGGTACCAAAATTTTAAAAATTCAGCTCCAATTATGCAAGCCATATTTCAGGGGCTCACACTGGGTTAGCTGCCGCCCCGCTGGAAGCACAGACGCAGAGCACCACCAGCGCAGGGGAGTCCTGTGGAGTAGCACAGTGCACAGATAAAGCCAATTTGTCAGCAGAGAGAGAATCAGAACCCACATAATACAAATTAACCAATTACCATTTAATGACCAACCATTCTCCTCCCAGCTATGCGTGTGACCGGAGGGTGATTGAGTTTTTATGCAGAGATGGCTTTTAGCTGGGCTGGATGGGGTTTAGGCACAGTGGAAGAAGAAGGGGGAGACGATTTTCTAACGTCTCCTCCCAAGATGCATGAATAGGAAGTTGAGAGGATTAATGTCAGTGCACAAACCCATCGGAGCGAGGCGCTTTTTAAAACTGAAAGCAAGATATTTGCTTAAATGGAGAAGAGAAGCAATAACATGTTTGTTCTCTGCTTGGTTCTCTAAAGGAAACAAAAGAACATCAGTTCTAAAAATGTCTTTGCCGCACAAGCTTAGCAGGCCAGGTCTGGGACGCCCAGGCACGCTGAGAGCGAATGAGGCATTTAGCCTGTCTGCTCTGACAAGAAAATTAAAGACATCTATTTATTTGAGCAGGGCGTTAAACTGGGAGAAACAGAGTTGGATCTGTTGCATGATACCTTCTCCCACTGCAGCCCCCAGCACAAAAGCATGGGTTCTGTTTCCGGCTCTTCCGAAGTCTAACTGTGCGGGAGGCTGGGGAGACAGAGAACACAAGAGGGACCTTTGCTTCATTTCTCTGCAGACCCAAAACACGGGGCGGCTGTAGAGATACTGTTCCGACCCACAGAGAGAAGGCCCTTTCCGGAAAAGTAGCTGTCATTAGCAGCGTGCTGGGCTCCACCTCCTGGTTTGGTAGGTCTGGGGTGGAGCCCAAGAGCTTGAATTTTAGTAAGTTTGGCGGGGGGTGCTGTCACTGTGGTGGAGCCCACGCGAGGGTCGCAGTCAGTACGGCGACCACCGACTCTGGGCCCTGCTTAAAAGGACATGGGGGAGGGGTTCGCACCGGGCAAACCAGATGTGCCTTTGATTTGTTACAATGTTGCGTTTTCCACCTGGATTTGGAAGCTCCCAAGGCGATCCCTGCCTTCTCCTGGCTCAGGCTCAGACCTGTGCAGTGACTTGCCCAACATCACACAATAAATGTAGAGTCACAACTCAAACTCAGGACTGAGGACACTCAGAGCCCAGGATTCTTCCCTCCAAGCCACAAGGCCCGTCTGAGCTGATCGAGACTGAGAAGTCCGGGGTTTCTTGGGGTTCCCTTGGGCAGAGTGGCCGCAATCAGAGCAGACGTGTCATCTGTGGAATCAGTTCACCCAGTTGATCGCCTCTGAACACCAAGAACCAACTCAAGGTCACAGCTAACGTTAACTTAACATTCCCCGCACGAGGCACTTCCCCCGCATGACCCTGTCCACCCGCACATCTCAGAAGCAGACCCCGCCAGGCCTCCCATTTCACAGACGGGAAGTGTGAGGTATTTTGTATCTAAAGTCTGATCTGGAAGTTTCTAAAGGATGTGCCCTCCACCCCTACTCCGCATGAGACAAAAAAGAAAGGCCCACACCATCTGTATTAATTACACATTCCATGCAAGGGTGTTTCTGATTCCTTCTTCCAGCCGAAGATGGGTTGCACATCTACTGTGTCCAGACACTGAGGAGCCGTATTTAGTTTTAGGTCTCAGTTCCCACACCCAGAACTTTGCAAACTCGTAATTTTCAGGCTCCCAAAAAGACTGGTCCTTCATGGTTAATGTCCAGATCACTTTTCTTTCTAAAAAAGGGACAAATAACAACTCATTTTTAGCAAGAAAGAAGACGCCAGAAGGTAATTGCTTTGCAAATTACTGTAAGTTATAAATGGATCAATGATTTTTTTCCAAATCAGAATCAACTGTAATTAGCAATATGCAAATCCCACCCTGAGCCTCTGTGGCTCATAGTGAAGTGGGAGGGGCCTCAGCTGCCGGCTCTGCCCCGCCCCCCCCCAGGAGTGGAGAGTGAACCGTGTCCTGTCTGGGGGTGGGGCCAGGCCTGAGCACAGGCCGCAGAGCTCTCTGCCCACATGTCGGCCCTGACCCCAGCTCAGGCCTGAGCGGAGATGGCACTGGGGGATTTCAGGGGCCTCCTACCCTGCACAGTAAGGCTGGGAGAAGAGCGGGAAAGCTGTCAAGATTTAATTTCTAAGCGAACCCAAGATGCCTGCCGCCTCTAACCCAAGAAGTCAGCCTGGGGCAGGGGCACCCGCACAGCACGGGAGTCCAGGAGAACGCTGGGCACTGGTTCTGGCTCTGCGCTGTCACCCGCCTGGCCTTGCCGGTCACATTGCCTCGGAGATGCCAGGTTCTTTCTAGTGCGAGGGCATCCGTGAGGGTTTCCTCGGGGTCCCTCGGTTCACTTATTCCTTTGCTGCAGCACTCATTCTGCCCTCTGCTTCAGGATCTGCCGGGCACGAGGCTCAGAAACCCACGCACAGCTTGCTGCTATCATGGGAGCTCTGTTTGCTGTAGCAAGAGTAACGGACGGAGATTTCCCGACTACTCCACTACACCTGGGCACGGTGTGACCGAGGGAAGCGGGAAGGCTGTCAGCGGACACACCCGGGAGCTGGGCCCGGGGACGGACTCCACGCTTCACTCCCGGGCGGTTCACCTGCCACTCCACCCGGGGCCATGGACAGCTCCAAGAGCGCTCCCGGGGCTTTTGTGGACACATGGTCATCGGGGGAGCACAGATGGTATGTCCATGGCTGAGCCGCCTCTGTGGTTTCAGGGCCCTCGGAGACTGGACCTGGGAGCCCACATTTCCACAAGCTTCGGGTGCTTCCGAGCCATTTTGTCTATTCTAAGAAAGAACTGGCTCAAGCCTTTTCATTCTCTCCGTACCATTACCAGCAAAGCGGTAATCACGCCAGGGCTGTTGACGAGAAACCTTGAGGGCAATTCCAGAACCTCCTTCCTAGGTGCCCCCTCTAAGAAACAAAGTCCCAGCTGCTGGCACATCAGTGATGCCCCTAGGAAGGCACAAAGGGCTTTTTTAGAGCTGAAACCTGTGGTGCCACTCATTACCAAAAACAACCAGTGGCTCTCTGGGAAGTGTCCCTCAGCTGCTCCTCTCATCCCACTCCCCCTGTCCCTCCCTGTGACCCCGAGGTACCTGGCTGTCCTCCCCCCAGCTTCCTCTCTCTGTTTTGGTCTCTCCTGTCTGCCAGGGCTCTTCACCCCAGGGGACCCATACAGGAGAGAAGCCCACCATTCCCACGAGGTTGCTGGGATGCTGGACCTTCCTCTGGTGGACTTCACACAGTCACTGGGACCTCAGCCCAAACCCCACCCCTCAGCGAGGCTGTCCTGGATGGGCGCACCCCATTAGTGTAACTGTTCCCCCATCTATCTTACCCAAGACAGCCCCGATGCCCCGCTTGCTAACAGCAAGCGAGGGATTTTGTGCTTGTTCAGAGGTGCCGCGAACATCTGGCTCACAAGCAGCAAGCGCGGCAGATCTCTGGGGTCACGGGATGCTGCAGCCGGCACCAGGTGCCATTGGCGCCAATCCTGCACGGTCTCAGGGCCGACATCTGGCCTCCTGTGCCCCTGTTCACCCTGGCCGCACACGGAGCACACCCACCTGACCAGTGGCATTTCCCAGAAGGGTCCCAGCTGCCCTCTCCTGAGGGTACAATCAGCTACCAATGCTCAAGGAAACCGGAGCCCCTCCGCAGGTGCAAAGCTGGCTACTTCAGGGATAAAGGCTATGAGCCACTTTTTGCACAAACAGCCCCTTTGCCTCTGTCCAGCCATTTGAATGTTCCGGGCTTCCTTCTCTCCCTGCTTGCACCTGCAAAGCCCTGGAGGAGCCTTTTTCTGTAGGTGGCAACTAGCTGCTAGACAAGACAGTGAGGAGAGTACCATCTGCCAGCCACTCCCAAAGGTCCCGAAGCAGTCGAGGTGGCACTTCGGAACGGCCCACCCCGCACTCTTACTTTTGGCCTGCTAGGAGTCTTTATCGCTCTTTAATGAGGACTCTGTCATACTTTCCAGAGGGTCAAATTATGCATGGCATTGGGAGAAGTGGTTCTCAAGGGTTAGCAAGTGTCACACGCGTCAGGAGGGTTCCTTAGAATACACCTTGCTGGATTCGATCTCCTGCGTTCCCCGAGGTCAGGCAGGACAGGGGCTGCTGGTCCAGGGGTGCACTGGGAACCTCTGATGCAGCACGGTGGAAATATAAATACGGTCGGCTGTAGTCACACACATGCACACGGAAAGCCCTGAGCTTCTGGAATTGTCCCAATTTTGGTCAGTGGGAATATATAAATCACTTTAAAGAGCCCCTACTATAGTCCCCAAGGGGCTGCCAGAGCAAAACAGCCTGCATCACAGTGATTGCGGAGGATGCAGGGAGGGAAGGATAAGTATTTCTCAGGCTCAGAAGTTGGTGTTCTTCGCAGATTCCGAAAGGGCCGCGGATGAATGGAGACAAGGAGGGAGCACACACCCTCTGGTCATCGGCCAGGCGTCACTAACTCGCTACTCAGCAGCCACGGGGGGCTTGCAGGGGGAAGTGGGTGCCAGGGCCCAGGGAGGGTTGGGGTACCAGGAAAGAGTGAACAGCACCCTCTGAGATCAAACCACCCACGTCAGAACCATGGCAACAGGAGCTCCTGGTCCAGATGAACCTGAGTCTCTGAAAGGGAAATCCAGGAGTCTTCGGGTAAACATAATCCCCAGGAAGACTTACAATCACTTGAGGAATGTTTTATTAGGGTGTCTCAAAGCCCCATCAGAATATAAGGGGTTGAGAAAAGGCAAAAATGGCGACACTGTTTAGTGTTATTGTTTAATGCGTACCGAGTTTTAGTTTGGAAAGATAAAGAAAAGTTCTGGAGAGGACAGGTGGTGATGGAACGGTTACAGATGAATGGGACAATGTTTCACATGGAAGAGGTCCAGTTATGGGTGCTTTGTCACAATAAGAAATAGAGTCCCATCAAGGAAATAAAAGAGAAATGGATCAGATCAGGCAGCTGTATCTGATGACGTGTAAGTTCTCCTGGTGATGTCGTCCTGGCGTACTGGGGTGGCATTCAGGAAGGCAGAGCGTGGAGGAATAAGGTTCTCCTAACCCCTCCCCAACAAATGGGGAGTCTGATGCTAGTCAGCAACACGTCCGCCTGAGGCAAAAGTGTCCGGGGATACGTGGGAGGCAACACTCCCCGTGGATCTCCAGCTCCCTCTGCTTCCGTCCAGGATCCCCAGGCAATAAAGAGATCTGCTACGGGGACCTTCTCAAGCACCCATCTCCAGAGGCAGTGGTCCCCGCACCCCCGCAGGTGCCTATGGCTGACCTCTGACCTCCTGCTGGAGGGACCCTCTGCTGTAAATCTCCACATTGGCTCCACAACTCACCCCCCTCCCCTGTTTGGACATAACAAGTCCATTCCCCAGAACCCCAGTGCCTAGCCAATGGAAAAAAACTGATGTTCCAAACCTATACAGCTGAGAGTATAAAGGCCGCCAAGAGGAGCTCAAACTCCAGGAATCCCAGCCTGGAAAGTGAACAGCCAGCTCTACCCACCCCCACACACCTGTTTACAAAGACATGCTCCCATCTTGCCAGCTACGGAAGGAGCGCTATCTGCTTATGTCTTCCAAGTGCAGCCCAGGCTCAGTGAAGCGCCACTTCAATCTCAGCGCCTCGGCAAAGTCTTGGCCAGAGTCTCCAAAAGCCACCAAGCAGCCCCTCTGTCTTCTGATTCCCTGCAGAATCAGAACCAAGATTTTGGCGTTTAGTGATGCACAACCTTATGGCTTTTCCTGGCATAAATAGCTTGATGGAGTAGAAACGGCAGCAGCTTTGCAGCCAGAGAAATCTTGGTGTGACCCTAGCTCTGCCATTGCCTGCTGGATGAACAGGGAGCCTGGGCCGAGCCAGCGTGTGTGCTGGAAGAACTGAAGAGCCATGAGCCAAGTCACAGAATAGGACAGTGGTGGCAAGGGTGCCCGGCATTGCAGTTCCCTCTGGATGTGCGCCTGTGCTTCCAGGAGCTGTCCGACCACCCCGCCTGCAGGTCCGTCTGCAGGCAGCTGTCCATGTCCAGGGATCCCGGGGTGAGGATCGAGCATTTGTCCTTTACAGCTCCTCCAGCCACTTCTCCAAAGTCAATAGCACAGTCCTGGGCTCAATCAATGTTCAAGAAGGACTTGATAAATGGATTAGAAAGCAGAGCTCCGTGATCAGTATGATTGACAAGCCCAATTTTAATATATAGAAATCTTACAGAACACTAGGTAGATCCTGGGGAGCATTCACCGGGCTGTCACTTTGTCTTCGGGCCAAGCATCCCAACAATGTTTTTGTTAATGACTCATATTCAACAGCAGCGTCTCCGCGTATACTGAGACTCTGTGTTAGGGAAATAAGCGGCATTTCCAATGCACACTTTGAAGCAGCAGTGGAAAATAGAGGAATCAAGAAAGAATGTTGGGAAGAAAAGCTGAGAAAGTCAGTCGTATGTAAATAGATAGCTGGATGATTACTAAACTTGACTCCAGAGTTGTGTGACTAGAGACCAGGGCAAACCACACTAACTAGAAAATCACTGTAGGAGGAAGGAAAAGGAGGGCTGAAGGGAGCGGCATTGAGTTGCCAGGGAAGGAGCTCAGGGAAGGAGGCAGATGGCGGCTGGGACTAGCGTGTGGGTCCCTGTCGGAGGGAGAGAACAAGGGACCTGCGGTGGGAGACCCCCTGTGTCGATGGTGGCAAACCTATGGCTGGAGTGTTATTTGTTTTCCTTTTTGGATAAATGATGCTACTGTGTGAGCTGGTTTTTATTCTTAAACTAAAACTTCAATAATCAAGTTTATTGACAGTGTTGGCACTTTGTGAGAAGTAAGTGGGTTTTGGGCTACAGTTTGAGTGCTCGGTCTCTAAAAGGCTCATCATCACCTCTGTACCCGCCCTGGGAGGTCATGAGGAAAAGACAGGCATGAGAATGCTCACAGGGCTCAACAGCCACAGCGTCTGCCTCCGGCACCTCGCCTGGTTCTGTGGAAGTCGCCCTTCAGCACAGCGGCCAGACCCGCCCCACCCCGCGCAGGCACAGCGGGGTCCTCTGGGGCCTGGAGAGCGGCCACAGCAGAGCTCGGGTGAGGCCAAGGACCCTGAGAAGCTGGTTCCCAGCTCGTCAGCCCTGTCTGAGGTCTGCTCCCCAAACCCAGCTCCCTCCTATGCTCCCCTGTTTATACCCGCACAGGGGGAGCCCTGGCCCCTGCCAAGTGCTGGGACCTACGGAGAGTTTTGTTCCTTCTGACGTGATCTGTTCAGCTCACACATCTCTGCTACCACTCTGTGTCAGTGGGCACAGTGGATAAGAGGAATGAATGAATGAACATTTATTGAACATATGTCACATGCTAGACACTGTGCTAGGCACCTTATATGATTACTATATCTTTAAACAACCCTGAAGAAGGAATATTAATTCCAGTTCTACAGCTGAGGAAAGTGAAGTTCTGAGAATTTGAACAGCCAGACCACACAGCCAGCAGCACATCGGCTGCTCCGGCACTGCGAGAGCGCAAAGTCTAACTGAACAACGAGGGAGGCTTGCGGGGTGAATTATGCAAACACTGCACCCACCCAGCTCCGGGGACAGAAGGGAGAGACACGGGCAGAGGAGGAGGCACCCTGTAAGGGGCCAGGTGGAGGCCCCAAGTTCAGGGGGTTCCTGCTTCGAACCCCCAGACATTTGTCCAGCAGCTATCTCAGGATGTGGAATGTGTACCTTGCCCTAATGTCTTATGATCTGAAACGTAAGTCATCCACCCAACTCCAGTAATCATTCAGCTGGGAACCCTGGGGAAAGATCATAGGCATCTATCAAAAATCAATCTCCTCTGAAGACACATTACAATACTCTGCTTTATTTTAAAAATACTAACAAAAAATTAAAATATTCAGGGACTATCATTGAAGGTGTGTGTGTGTGTGTGTGTGTGTGTGTGAAAATGTGCCTGAACAGTGAAACTCCAAGCATGGGATGTACACGAGTTCTCTATTCACACTCAAAATGGATATGCCTGTCATGTACAGGGTGTGGTAGCTTACACTTGTGGAAGAACAGTGATCAGTGTCCTCAGCACTCTTTGGAAAAGAAAAATGGCACAGGACCATGGTCATAGATTTCAAATCCTTAACAGAATTTCCCCAGCGATCCCTCATAATGCCGACCCATGCACCCCTCAGGCAGGCAGTGTCCTTCAGTAGCACAGCTGGGTCATCTGAATGGCGGAAAATTCTATCTTCTGCATAAGGGCTAGAGGATGGCAGGACATAAAATGTGTGCTCATTGCAGGGCATTTGGAACAGAAAAAATATGGATGTTCCAAGAACACCTGCATACTCACAGGGGCTTTCACAGACTGTCCAGTAAATAAATCTTTCTCTGCCAAAACAAGCACCATCATGCCTTTGTCATCAGGTGAGGCCTTCCGAGGGACAAGCCCAGGTTTCCCATGTCTCATGCAGATAAATGCTCTTGAAAGTGGGGGACAAGATGCTTCATCTACTGTATGACGCTACTGTACAGCTCTGTTCAGAAGGAGTTGCTTTAACTAAAACTCAAAGAACTCAGTAGCTGCTATGGTTTGAACGTGTCCCTCAAAGTTCTTGTGCTGCAAACTCAGCCTCCAGTGCAATGGCTTTGAGAGGTGAGACCCTCAAGAGGTCACTACGTGACGAGGACTCTTCCCTCAGGAATGGGTTCATGCCACCATCTTCATGAATGGGTGGTTATCTGGAGACTAGTTTGTTACAAAAATGAATCCAGCCCTCTCTTGCTCTCCCTCATGTGTCTTTTCTGTGGACTTCTTCTCTCTTTTGCTATGGGATGCACAGAAAGAATTCCCTGCCAGATGGGGCCCTCGACCTTAGACTTTCCTGTTTCCACAACTGTAAGAAATAAGTTTCTTTTCTTTATAAATTACCCAACCCATGGTAGTCTGTTACAGCAATGTAGACTATGACAGTAACTCGTCTCAGTGTGTATGTGTGCTCTGATGTTTAAATAGACAGAGAAAAGTCCATTGAATGGCATGGTCATTAATCTTGATGTGTCAACTTCATTGGTGTAAGAAATCCGTAGCAGGTCGTGGACGTGGCTGTGTCTGGATGGGTCACGGAAGGATGAGCCTGGGTACTATATCTGGTCCCTCATCCTTTCCTCTCTCATGCTGCTCCCCTACTCTGCTTCCTGGTCACCATGAACTAAGCATCTTTGTTCCACCATGCCCTTCCGTCATGTCAGAACATTTGCAGCGTGGTCGGCTTGCTTTAGATTACTAGCTGCAGTGGGGAGCCTCCTGGCTGTGAACTTCCCAAGAGAAGAAAGAGGACAGCAAAGTGAAGATTGACCCTGTTTCAGGTCTCAGAGTGAGAAGGGGGTGAGATCCAGCTGGTAGTGTGGAATCTGTCACATGTCCCTGTCCCCACTCTGCCTGACTTACTTGGGTCTGTTAGCTAATTAATGTTGCTAACATTACAGATACTCACTGTGCATCCCAAGCTTCATATTTGGCTCAAACAACCTTTAGTGTTATTTCACAAATGAAAGTTTTGACATTCAAATAAGTAAAGAACCTTCCCAGCTGGCAGGCTGTGGCAGGAGGACTGGCGTTTGAGGTCAGTCTGGGTTACACAGAAAGTTAAGCCCAACCTGGACTACATAGCAAGACCTTGTCTCAAAAAGGGAAAGGAATAGAATTTTCTCTATTAATGAGGAAAATCAGGCTTCAGGGTTCAAACCTGAATCAGTGTGGATTCACTACCTGTCTTAGTTACTTTTCACTCGTTGCTGAGACAAAATACCTGATGCCCAAAATTAGGGAAGGAAAAGTTTATTTCTTAGTTTTCAGGAGTTTCAGTCCATACTTAGTTGGCTCCAAGGCAGTGTGGTGTGGTGAGGCAGCTATTCATGGCAGCCACCAAACAGCAAGAGAGAGAGGAAGAAAGAACCACCTTCCTCTCTTCCTGACCCTGTATGTCAGCTCCGCACCTGGGCGGATGCAGCACTCACATCACCAATCCCAGTGCTACACAACAAACCAATCACGAATGCCAGACTCAGCCCCGTCCAAATTACAAATCCTTGGGGGTACACAGGATCATCCAATACACTACCCAAATCTGACCTCTCACTGGTCTGAGCCCAGGCAGAGGGGATGTGGGGTAACAGCTGAAAGTTCTTTATGCAGGAGTCTTCTCTGAGGCTACAGCTGCAGCCAGGACTGCTCTGGGAAGCACAAAGTGAAGAGAGAATTCCCCCAGCATTGCCACAGATGGCGGTGCTCAGCCCCTAGAAAGTTCTGGGGCATTGGTGATGCCACAGAGGGAAGCTGGTCCCCAGAGAGGGAGTGAGGTTGTGGTGCTCTGCAGGAGATGTGGTGGAGTCCAGAAGAAGGGGGCGGTGCCCTAGGTAGAGATGTAGCATGGGCCTAGGCGGTCTGTGGCAGTGCCCTGCAGAAGCCATAGGGCTGGCCAGGCTTGCTGGGGCTCAGATAGGATGCACCTGGGTGTGCCCAGGGACACTTGTAAGCTCTCAGCAAGGACTGGGGTCTTGCATTAATGGGAGGGGCAAGAGTTAGGCAAACAGATGAGTGATGGCAGGAGCGTTTCTCACTCCCACATGACGTAAGGGGACTTACGTGACAGTCAGGAGAGAGGAAGGACAATCTTATGCTGAGCCCAATCTTTTTTGAGTAGCTATGATTTCTTTCAGCCCAATCAAGTTAACATCAGAGATAATATTTTTGCAACAAAATCATGGTTGTAAGTTGAGCTATCCATCTCTGTCCCCCTAAATAACCCTCAATATTGGTGAGTCTTCCCAAGGGTCACCCAAGGAAATAGTAACTGATCCCAGAGCAGAAGCCACACCCTTGTCCCTCCAGCCCAAGCAGGAATACACCTGACACCCCCCACCTGCAAGTGCTCATGGGCCCTGACCCTGGAGAGGCATCCTGGACTGCGGCGCTGATGAGGACAGGGTTAAGACCAGCCTGGCTTCTCCCAAACAGATGCCATATGGAAAAGCGCTGGCCTAGCAGTGCCCTGTGGCTTCGACAATCAGCGGGGGAGGCTCATTAGCCAGTCTGGGATCCACAGGGGAAATGCTGACAAACTCAAGCAATCAGTAAGTGCCTAGTCCCACGGGAGCAGCTGGAACCACAAAAGGCAGAGGAGCAGCGGGTCGGGGCAGGGCATGGCCAGACAGGTGTCCTCCAAAGGGCCCTTCCCCAGAGGTTCCTGCGGCCTTTATTCTGGAGGAAAGTGTGGACATACCAAGCACCAGTCACTGTGCAATGCTTTCTCAGACACCTTCACTTCTGAGGATGAGGAGAGGATGGCAGCAACAGGCAATCGCAGGTGCACATGGTACACCAGGGTCCTGGGCTGTCAGTTCTAGATGAGGGGGAAACACATCATTTTATGCCAAAATGAGCACAAGTGCACTGTGGCATGCAATGCTGGCTAACACCCAGCAGAAAGCTGCAGGACTCAGGCTGCCCTCCCACTTGGTCAGTGTCGCTTGGAGTTAGAAGCACATCATTGACAAGGTATGGGATGCTTCTGCTCTTCATCCTCATCTACCAGTTCTGAAGGTTAGATTTCAGTGCCTCCTTTCTCCAAGGGAAATAAAAGAATGCTTAATGACTTATGCGTTAAGTGTAAAATGAGTGTGTCTGAGGTCAATGCCCCCATATGGGTGTACAGCTGAGAGATCTTAAATCTCTGTTCGTGTGACCCAAACATCACACAGGAAATGACACGAAGGTGTTACAGAGAGATCTCCATTCCCATGTGTGGTACAATTTTTTCAACATTATTCACAATAGCCAAGATATGGTATCACCCCAAACGCCCACCAGTGGGTGAGTGGGTAAAAATCATGATATCTATCTATCTATCTATCCAACTATCTAGAGATAGGTAGATGGATACATATATTAGATTAGTAGTCAGCCTTACCAAATAAGGATATCCTGTAGTTTGTAGTAACATGGATGAACCTGGGGGACATGATGTTAAGTGAATCAGTCACAGGAAAGCAAATACTGTATCTCAGTTGCCTGTAGAATCTAAAAAAGCTGAACTCATGTAAGTAGAGAGTAGGACGATGATCACCAGGGCTGGGGGTGGAGTGGGAAAAGTTTGGGGAGATGGTGATCAAGGGGTACAAAATTTCAGTTTGACAAGAGGAATCAGTTCCAGATCTCTGTCGTATAACATGGCGACTACCGTTAATGACAGCATATTACATTCAATACATGAAAATCACAGAGCGGATTGTAAGTGTTCTCAGCACAAGAAGATGCTAAGTGTGCAAGGTGATACAGATGCTAATTAGCTTGCTTGAGCCATCCTACAATGTATCCAACTATCAGAACATCATGTTGTTTAAGGTAAACACATACAATTTTGTCAATTAAGAGACTTTAGGAACGAAATTGAAAAATTTCTTTCCAGACCAGAAGAGCATGTAGTCTCCTTAGTTATTTCCTATGTTTTCCTGAAAACACAGAGGGCCCCTTTGATGGGTAGAAAGAGATCTCTGTCCAGAAAAAGGTACTGACCAGGCCCAGAAATGATCTGGTCACCCACCACACAAGGTCCCAGGAAGAGTGTGAGCCAACCCTGCTCACAGAGCATAAGAAAATTCGCAAAGAATCAGAGATAAATTGTCACTTTCCTTGGAGATCAGATATAGTACACACTGGGTTATGCAGAGAATAAATTTTCCCTAATCTTCCATTTCTTGTAATACACCTTCCTTTTGATGTGTTGTGACTGAGGACATCACAGAAGCACACCAGGTGTGAAAAGCTGATTTAGATTTAATAAATGCATTCGCACACTTTCTGGACCTTGGTGGGAACATTAAATTACAGTGACTTCCAAGTATTTCTGTAGATTAAAACACATAAAACTTGGATGAGTTTTTATTTCATTGGCATACCTTTATTCCACTGATTTCCTTGCATATCTTCCACATAGGAAGATGTATGGCAGACAGCAAAAGTCAGGTCCAGAAGCTCTGCAGGGAGGAAACTCCCTCAGGAGTGGAGACGAGGTGGCAATGGAGGCCTCCTAGAGTCCCTAGGTCTCCCTGCACTCACAGCTCCGTCTACCTGGGGCAGCCCCTTCGAAGAGCACTCATCTTATAATTCACCTGTTCAACAATAATTGTTGCAAGCAACTGTTCTAGGTACTGGGGACACCACAGTGACCAAAACAGCCAAAGTAGCTGCTGGGGTATAACATGCTACTTGATTTATTTCCCTGTAACTTCCCTTTGCCTTCTCAAGCTTAGTTTCCTAACCTGGAGATGGGTGTAATGAGCCATCATGATGCGGGTGAGGATGACTAACTCACTTAAAATGTATAAAGCAGGAAACGAGGATTAGCACTGTAGTGACGGCAGGGGCTGAGGTCATGCACAGACCTGAGTTTGAGGAGGTAAGCTTGAAGTCAGACATCCTTTGAATGGCAGAGGATATAAAAATAGGTGAGGAAGAAAAGCTTCTTAAAGCAACAACTGGTGTGCATGAACACTTCATAAATAGTATCTTGTATTATGAACTACAGGAAAAACAAGATGGATTGGAACACACAACTTGCTGAAAGGTGCCCAGTAAGTATTGAGCATATGAATGTATATTCCTTTGGTCCCTCCTTCCTGTGCCTACCGGGGTGAGCAGGCAGCTGGGCGCACCCTGAAATGGTGGTAAATATGTATGCCCAATTTCTAATTTCACTCACTATAACCCAAAGAAAAGGTTTTTGCTCCCTTGGTTTTTGCATCAGTTGTATCTGAGAAGAAGTGATAAATGCTGTTTGATCCACACCACGCTGCTCTGAGATGCCCAAGCCTGTGGGTTCACATGTGCGGTTTTTGCTAAAACTTTGCTCTGTTTGTCTCCCTCAATAACCCAGACCATGACCTCGATTCCTCCTTGGATGGGGCAGTGGGAGTAGCTCACCCTACATGATAAAAATGTACGAGTTAATGAAGACTGAGAGGCATGCTGCAAACCGTGTCCACTGGATGCAAAGAACATCAGATCAACCTAGTGCTGGATGGAAATAGACTGACCTCGCCACATGGAGACAGGAAGTAAAAAGCACAGTTCTGCAGTATGCACCTAGAAGAGAGGAAGAGAAGCCACCCATCACAGCTCCCAGGGGCTGACCCGACCCTGTCCCACCCCACACGCCCTGCCGCGTCTGCTGCTGCCCTTGTGTGCGGAGAAGCGGGTCATCCTTACAAAGCAGCCAGCTGAGGAGCTGAAGGGAACAGATGTCTTGATTTCCTCCCTGGGCTCCTTAATGCTGCTTTCAGCTTCATTAGCCAGATGTGTTGCCTCATACCTGCATGGGGTTCTGGAGAGCTGAGCAGATACCCCCGGAGTCCTGAGAGGCCGCTGTACCCTCCCTGCCCTTCTGCACTGTGGGAGCCGTAGGAACCTGAGCCGTCAGCCTGCCTGACTCTCCTGGGACCTGCAAGACTGCAAGCCAGGGTGGAAAGGAAGGAGAAAGCAAGGTCCTGACTTCCCACCCAGCAGCAGGCTCAGCTGTTATCCTCATCCTCAGGAAGGGCCCAGTATCTAAATATGCAAATGATCTAATAATAATATTTCAATCTAAATAAATCAAATGTAGTCAGTGATGGCGCCCAGTCAGCCACCCTGTCCAGTGCTTTGATGCCATCCATTCGGACACCTGACAGCCCAATTCCCCCTCCCCAGGTCAGCTGTGAACCTTAGGGTAACCTCTCTGGGTCTCAGTTCCCTCACATGTGAAAGGGGGAATTTTATACACTCTGGGACGGGATTGTGATCATAGTTACATGACATAATACTTGTAAGATACCCCTCACGAAATAGGCGCACCCAGTTATTGATGAGTGTTTCCACTACTGTGATTGCTAATACAGAGAATTTTATGCAAGATAGAATTCCAAACCTCTGAGTCAATTTTCACAAGCCCCCGACTTTTCTGTTTGTTGATTAAGAAAAATACTTAAGGACAGATAGCTGCTCTCAATTTAATAAATCTTTTTAACAAATTTATATTTTTAATAAATTTTAAATCTAAATTTAAATAATATCCAAATATGTGAATGATCCCATGATCTAAGTAAATAAAATCAAATAATCTAAATATTTAAATCCAAATAAATAATCTTTTAAATAAATTTGCAGCTTTAAATACATTTGTATTTTGCAAGCACAAAGAACAGTTGCATATATTTAAAATGTCAGTGTGTGGTGGGGAGAGCGGGAATTCAGTCAGTCCTCACGTCTGCTAGCCTGCTAGCGAGCGTGTTGATTCACAAACATGTCAGAGCAGCATTAAAGTCTCTCAGCCTGGCTGGCCTCGAAGTAGGGGAGAAACTGCAGGAGTTGAGCGACGGTGCACCCATCACCCAAAGCTAGCAGCACCTGCAGGGTGCGAGCTCAGGCTGTGTCCACAAAACAGGGCCTCGCTTCCCCGCCGGAGATGAAGAGGATGAAGACCCTGTGCACCCCGTACACACTTTCTCAGGGACTGAAGGCTCACCTCATTTTAATGCCAGTGTGTTCGTGTATTTTCATGGCAATCTTTCTAAAATATTTTTCCATTTTCCCTATCTTCCTAAGAACCCTTAGAATATAATTAAATATGTTTTTCATCAAACCAAGATCATCAAAGTTCAAATTTAATTACCAACTGCTACGTGGAGTGCTGTACTGGAGGCCAAGGTGCACTGAGGTTTTTGCCCCTGTGATAAACTTCTCTAGGCTGCTGTGCTTCTGAAGCTCCTCTACTACTCTGCGGGGTCTTGCCTCTCCTCCAGCCTCCCTCTTCCCTCGCTGTGCTGAGAAGCCACTGCCTGTGTCACACTCACACGAGAACGGCGCGGAGGCCTTGTGAATCGCCAACTGGTGTGATTCCAGCTGACAGCAGTGGCGCTCATTTATTGAGAGTCTTCTAGGTCTCAAGCACTATTTTCCAAGCACTTTATGAACCCTGTCATATTTAATCATCACAATTACCCTCCCAGGATGATAATAGTATCCTCATTTTAGCTTTGGAAATCCAGGTACGGAATATTGAAAAACACGGCCGAGGCGACGCAGAAGGAAAGGGCATGACTGGATCCAGCTCATCAAAGCCACTCGAACTTCAGCACATCAAGTCCGCTGCACCAGAGACCTACTTAACAACAAGGTCGGCTTCCAGGTTCACGCATCTCTTTCGTTCAATCATTCGCTCTTTCTTCATTGAACACTGCTCACTGGCAGGCAGTGAGGTCACTAGAGGTCTGACTTCATAATAAGTACAAGCGTGCAGGACAGCATTCACGTTTTCAAGAAGCTTGCAGATGGAGAAACAAAGTCAAGTGCAGACAATTATATCTCTAGCTGCATGTAGTAGCTCCGTGTATATCTTGCTTATTAGTTTGCTTGGGCTATCACAACCTGCCACCATCTGGGCAGTTTAAACAACTGAGATGTATTGTCTCAGAGTTCTGATGGCTGAGAGTCAGAGGTCAGGATGTCTGAAGTCATGGTTCACTCTGAAGCCCGTGGGGGTGACCTGCTCACATCTCTCAGCTTCCAGGGATTTGCTGGCAATCCGGGGTTCCTGCATTTCTTATTTGCTTCATTTCGAACTTCCTATTCCGCTTCTCGTAGTGTTCTCCCTGTGTCCGTGTGTAGGTCTCTCTGCTCAAAATCCTCTCTTAAAAGGAGGGTGTCATACTGGATTAGGACTCAGCCTACTGGCCTCATCTTGACTTGATCATTTGCAGAAAAACTTATTTCTAAATAAGATCATGTTCATAGGTCCTGGGGGTTGGGACGTTGCAGTCTTTTGGGTGGAGTTGAGGGGTGGGCACAATTCGACCGATAGATTTGTGCAAGGCTATAAATGCGTGAATGGGAACACCAGAGCTGTGAGCATTGACAGCTGTGGGATGCGCCGCTCTTACATCCTCTCTTTAAAGCCCACAGCCCCAGATACACGACTGAGCCTCAGTAAGTGCATACTGAATCTACTGGTGACAAAATAATAAAGAACAATGACAAATGAAAGAGACTCTGAGCCCAAAACAGACAACTAAAATAGAAGTCATGAACTGGCCAGCCACACTGGACCTGGAGATGTTTGGGTTGGTACTCACCGGGATTTTAAAGTAAAAGAATGAGAGGGGCACATAACTCAGAGGATGAGTCCTTACTTTGCCCTGACAAAATAAAGAAAGAGGAGCTGGGATTTAACTCAGTGGTGTAAGCGCCTGCCTGGCAAGCGCAAGGTTGTGAATTTGATCCCTGGTACCACCAAAAAACAAAAGAAAAAGAAAGAAAGAAAGAAAGGAAGGAAGAAAGAAAGAAAGAAAGAAAGAAAGGAGTTAGCCAATAATTAACAACCAAGAGAATTCATTTAAAAACTGTGATTCCCACCCTCTTTAGAAAAATTGCATTCCTGTGGCAACGATCTCCGGCAAAGGAGATGGCCCTTTAGGCAGAGCCGACCGCAGCCCTCTGCCCCCAATGGCTCTCTGACCGGGAACAGTGTCAACAACAGTTCATACCAAGTTTGTGCTATAATTTTACCTACATCGAGATTGCTTTGTTTGTTCATTTATATCGTATTCCTGGTCCCCATGAGTATCTGTGTTTGTGAGCCCCAATACTCAAATAACTACAGTCGTTAATACAGGATTGCTAACAATGCCAGATGCTATCTCAGCATTTTGCATGTACGAATTCACTTGCTCCTGAAAACATTGCTAAAAAGTAGGGGATGTTACTTTTTTTTAAACCAATGAGAGAAATGAGGCACAAAGAGATTAAATAATACACCTAGCATCTCACGGCTAAGGAGCACAGTGCAAATCCAGGCACCCCAGTTCTGTGATCTGTCTTCTTCACGTGATGCAGCAGCTTAGTGGAGGATCTCACTGGGAGCAGAAATGGATGGACGTGTTTAAGGTTGAAGACAGAAGCAGACTGAGTTCACCCTGTCAGTCCCTCAGTCCACTATGCCAGGACAGCGTTAAGCTGCTCTAGGCAGATCAGCAGATGGAGAAAGTGTGGGTTCTGTTCATCACAGGGGCTGACATTTGTCAAGCTGGTACCCACACACCAACAATATGTTATTGCCATTTTACAGATGCGGAAAACTGAGACTCAAAGAGGAATATGCTGCGAGCCATACTGGTGATAAGAACTGGGATCTGTCTATCTCCTGAGGAAGTAGGTTTACTCCTGTGCAGGTCAGAAGTCTCCTCTCAGTCCCGGAACTGAGGCTGGCCAGGAAGGGGAGAGACACACCCTCTTGCTCCATGCTGCAGCAATATGGGCCAAAGAAGATAAACTCGGACCCAGACTCCCTCAGCCTTAATCCTCCTGGGGAATGAAGCAGCACCTCAGGTCCCAGCCCCTGGCTCCTGCCCGGGGAGCTCTCTCTACTGGGGCCCACCGGCTTCCCAGCAGCACGGCTACCCAAGGGGATCCCCCAAGCCCCAGGAGAGCAGGCAGCTCCCCAGGGCATCTGATCCTCCTGGCCCTGACTGCTGCACCCGCCTTGGAACCCCTGTCCGGCAAGCTCAGTGCCCACCCACCCCGCCCCACCTTCCCCAAGGACAGAAAATACAGCGTAACAGCCTTGCCCGAGGAAGTGCCCTGCGGTTTTGGATTTCTGTAAAGAGACTCTTGTGTACACTTTGAGGCTCTTCTGAAGCTCTGAGTTTGCAGACATACTCCAAACTCACAGGCATCATTCACTTTGCATGTAAAACGACCCCCAGTTCAGTCCCCAGCTCTTACTCCCCATGGGAGCCAGGCTGGTGGGATGCCAAGGTGTCAGTAACCAGCTCTGTCTCCACTTCCTCGGCTACAAATCATCTTCTCTGTGTAACAGGACCACCCTCCAAGGCCAGTGGTGAGGACGACACCCTCACAGACTCCGGATTCTGGCCCACGGCGAGCCCCCCTCATCCTCTCCTCTCAGGCAGAAACTGGAAACCCTAAAACCCTGATCATAATGACGAAGCAGTTAGAGGGTACCAACTTGTAAATCCATGCTTAAGCAGTCTCCTTACAACGCCTGTAGGTTCAGGAAAATCACAAACCTAGAAGTTCATTGATTTGCACAAGGAACATAATTAGCTCAGACTCAGAATGATTTTTTGAAACTAGTGGTTCCCAAGCCCAGTTGTATTTTAAAAATTATCCAAGGACCATTTTAAAGAAATAGACAATTGCTGAAGCTGCACCCACCCACCGAGATTCTTATTAATAAGTGCCATGGCGTCACTGGTATTTTTAATACTAAATGTGGCGGTCACTCCTTCCCAACGCCTATTCTGCCCAGCCCAGCTGCTTCTCTTGTCTCACCAAGGCCCTCCCGTGCAGTCCCCCTTTCACTCCTGAGGGCACGGTGCACTGTCTTTTCCTCAACTGCCAGCCTTACGTGGCTCTTAGTTCTAGGTTGAAGGAGCTTTCCACCTGCAGATTGACCATCAGTCACTGTGGCCACTCTGAGCTTGTGCTACCAGCCAGCCACCGTCCTGGGTGTCCTCCGCCGCTTCCTGACAGGGGCTCTACTATTCTAGCTTCTGAGGTTGACTGCAAAAATGTCTCACTGTCTTCATGTTGTCATCATTTTCCTTCAAAAGAAATTAGTACAGTCCAGGATCTGATTTGAGCTGTAACCCTGATGTATCCTGATAGCTCCTATTCTTTCTTTGGTACCTGGAATTGAACTCATGACCTTGTACTTGCCAGGCAGGCACTTATGCTGCTGAGCCAAACCCCTGGTCAACTCCTATTCTTGACAGATCAGAAACTTAACTCATTGCCATCTCAGCCCTTCCAAATGCACCTTTCCCTCATGGAGCGGGTATCCCTTGACTTTAGCACCAGCAAGTGCATATTGTGCTTTTTTAAAATTAAATTAAATTTTTTAAATGTTCAAAACTTCAGATCAGAAACTTTTGAGCCCCATCCCAAAAAGGAAAACCTTAAAAGTACTCCAAGCTTGTCACAGAAACTTCCTTCGCGTGTTCAGGTGAGCTAACCCCTTATAGTCATCCTCACCTGATTGTAATCGTGATAATAAAATTATAGCAAAACTGTACCGAGCTCCAAACATTCTGGTGGAACACTCTGTCCATAGCACTTCAATCAGTGCTGGCCATCTGACATCCTTCTCCCAGGAATCTGAAATAGACATCTAAAGATTCAGCCACCAGTGGGGGGCAAGTCAGGTAAAGCCTCTCAGTGGAGCTGAGCTGAGTCATGGTGACGGCACTGGTGCCACAGCCAGGCCTCTGCTGCTCCTGTTGTCCTGGCCAGAAGCCTGACTGCCCCACTTTCCTGTGGCCAGAGCGCCCAGGTTTTGCCTGCCGATGCATACTCTTCGTAACTTACCTAACTTTGGGGACTTTCGTCCTGAGCTCCAGGTCACACACAGAGTGTAGTCAGACTCCGGGCAGCAGGCGTGAGCTTTCTCTTCACATCCAACCCCAGCCCAGGGCGGTGCGAGCTGAAGAAGGCATTGAGAGCTGGGGACGGCAGGCCTGGCCCAACCTCTCATGGAGCAAAGGGACGGGAATGAGAGCAGGGAGACTGGCTCAGCCCAGAAGGAAAGCGTAGCTAGAGAAAGGAGCCCGCTTCTGTTCCATGCCTGCTCCCCACTTGCTGCCAGTTTTCTGGCTGCCACAAAGGCATCCTGGGTAGTTTGCCAGCCTGAGCGCTTTATCCAAGGACTGGGAAGAAGCACAAAGTCACAGCCCAACTGTCCAGGCCAAGAAGTTGTAGCTCATGGGGAGGTCATCCTCATCCAAGGACAGCTAAGCACTAATGAAAGACTGTGCTAGACATGAAACTGGCCTAGGATCCAAAATGCAACAACTTCTGAAAGTTTTCTGTATCTGAATATGATGTGTGGCTCATGTGTGTGTGCCCCTGCCCCTTCCTGCGTGCCCCCAAAGGACTTCACTTTCCTCAGCCTTAATTTCTTCCCCCATTTTGAAAAGGAAAGGATACTAACATCCCTTCTGCATGGTTATTTTGAGAGTCGCGTGGTCCAGCGTATAGTGCCCGGCATGTTGAAGGGATATTAGTATCCTTTCCCTTTCACTCAGTGTGCAGAAGCTGTTTTTTAAACATTAACTTGGCTTTTCTCTCTCTTCCAGTTCAGCTAGCCAAGAATCCGAAAGAAAGGTGATGATGTCAGCCCTGCTGTCATGAAGAAGGAGGAAGCCAAGCAGAGGGGGAGTCTCCCATTGGAGGAGAGCCCTGAGAATTCTGGCATTGGACAGGACGATTGCACCTGCTTCATCGAATAGCCCTGCTGCCTCCAGCCGCAGTGGTCAAGTGCACTCCTCGATACGCAGCTGTAAGTGATTCCCAGGATGAACCAGTTCACCTAGACCTTGAACTGCCAGATGGCTGTGCAACTGTGTGCGCTGGTCCATGAGTCCAGGCCAAAGAGCCACCATGAGAAGGAGCAGAGGCCACTGGCTGTGGCTGAGCAGATATCAGCCAGCAAGGGCGATGGCCCCATTGAAAGATCACAAATCCTTCCACCACCTTGTCTGAAAATAGAAAACTCACTTGCCAATGACTGCACGTGGCATGGACCCATTGAATTGGTTTATGCCCACCCTTTGTAAGATGGGCTCCATCCCCAGTTATCAAGAGGAGACCAGGCTGGGACGCTTAGTCCACCGGAAGCCTATTCACATAGCCAACTCAGGAGGCACGGTGCTCAGCCAAGCCGGTGGGAGCTATCAGGACCAGCTATTGTGATAGACCCTGGGATGGCCACCATCACTGCTGAGGCAATGTCTTGGGTCCGGGGTCTGGACCCCATCACCTGGAAAAGGAAAGACTAATGAACTGGTCTCCAACCTAGGTTAAATACACTCCACTGAGTTTTCTGTACCTAAAAATAATAAAAATTCTCAGCTTGTGCCTATTGAGCATTTTATGTTAAAGTAAATTTTAAAAATATTTGGACATAGGAAGCCCTCATTCTCATCAAGAATATCCCTCCCAGCCCTTGCTGGCTGAGTGAGATAAAAGTTTCAGCTGCACTAAGTACAGGCTTCACTCTGAAAACAAAATCCCCACAGCATTCTTCTGGGCAATTTCTTTTCCTCTGCAGCAAAGTTATGGAAAGAGAGTGGCAGAGGAAGCGCTGGAGAGCCACCCACACATGTGAGCAGTATGCCCATGTCACTGAGCCCAGGTCAGCCCGGGCTCCTGGGGCACAGGCAAGCCACGGTCCACAGAGCAGCCTCCATCCCAGCCACACAGGAAGTTTTGTCTCACTGACTAGGGGGTTCATATTTTAATAGATACTTAAAGTCAGATCTTATCATTTAAAATGTCCAGATTTCCGTTACCCCAGGGTCCTCCTCCTCTGTGCTAACCATGGGCTGGGAACAGTGGCAGCAGCCTCTTCTCCTTGAGATATGTGGGGTTCAGTTTGCCACGGACCCCATTATTCCCCATTGCCTGGCCCCTGGTTGTCTTCCTGCATTCACACTCCTTGCCTGGCCCATGGCATCTGTAATATCTGGTCTAGAGCCACACATTCAGCTATTTTGCGACCCCTGCTCCCCATCCCCAGGTTTTGATTTCCTAAGACAATCAGCAGGGGTCCTGGGGGGGTCCCATAGGGGCCCACAAAATCCATAGAATAATGGCCAAGAAGAGGCCAGGACAGTTTTTTCTACTGTACTTCATTTCCTTACCAGGAGAAAAAGAGCCCTGGGTTGGGGTCTTCCTCCTGGAGCTGGTGAGGTCATCCCCTCCCTGGCACCTGTCTGGACTTAGTGTCACCCCTGTGAATTGGGGGAACAGGAGGAGGGTCTCAGAGGCTTGCTCTGGTGCTAACTGGCTTTAAGGCTGAATCTGCCTCTGAGGTTCGGCTGGAAAAAGAACCACGCAATGACTCCAGGGTGACTCCCCATGTTCAAAGTGGGCTACGCACTGGATTTCTCACCAAAGACTGGCTGATCTGAAACGCCTCAGTTCTGGAGGCCCAGCACTGACTAGTGTTAAAGGGGAGGAGCTGGGAACCTTTGCTCCTGCTCCGGGGCGGATCATTTCCGACCCAAAGGTGCACAGTGCGCCAGTGTCAGGAGAGTGGAGTTCTGGCCCGGGCCAGGAAAGCAGTAGAAACTTGAAGGAGAGAAAAAACATGAAAAGCAGGAGGCACAGGGAAGATGAAAGGGGTGAAGGGAGAAAGGCGCCTCACTAAAGAACTGCATCGCTCTGAACTGAAAAAAAAAAAAAATGAAACACTGGGAGGATAGAAACACTAAGGAGAGTCATCGACTCATTGGTGACGTATTCCGGGTCTGCCTCAGCCCCCAGAGGCTCTTCCAGCCTGCCCTGCCCTCCCCGCCTGCACCGAGGGCCCTCTGCAAAGGTTCTGCCAGAATAATTTTGTTTTCATTTCAACAAGCATGAGAAAAGAGCTGAGATGCTCTCAAACAGCAGCCACGCCCAGGAATTTTTAACAGCTAGGCAGGTGGAGAGAGACAAGACAGACCTAGGGACGTGAGATTTTGGAGGATCCCCCCAAATTCTGATGCTTTACCCAAAGTCCAAGACAGCTGTGGGAAAGTGAGTGCCCACTCCTGAGGCAAGAGACTAGGGCTTGGCAGAGTGGCTGGGGAAGCAGGCATGACCTGTCAACGGCAGAGTCAAGGACACATGAGAAGAACAGTTCCCGAAGCCCTGCGGTGGAACTAATCAGAATGCGTCTTCAGTTCTTCTCGCGAGGACTGCAGAGGTTTCCATAAGATGGTCTAGACCCAACATCAGCCTGAGAAGAGAGCTATGAAAGACAGCCGCCACTGAGCTCTGGGCTGCTGTGTTCTCCCTTTCCCGGTGGTCACCTCTCACACTGCAAAGCAGTGATGGGGAACCTTTTGGAGCATGCAGCGATACGACAGCCCACTGCAGCACCGCTGATACAGAGTATGCTTTTCCTACATTTACCTGACCCAAAATCACTCTGCAGAGCCCATTCCCTTTCTACCTTTAACAAATGTAAAACCTGGCTACCTTCTGCACTTCTCTTAACTAATCTTTGCTCAGGATGAAAAGAACCTAGAAACCACCTCTAGAAAGAGGTTCCAGTGCCCCAAACCCCAGTAACATAACCACATCCTGCCAGCAACACCCAGAAAGCAGCCTGAAACAGCAGAACAGCCCTGTGGTCTGTGCTTAGATAGATGTCCCCATGACAGACCTGTGCTGGGGGACACCTGGCCTGTGGGTGACAGCTGGGAGACCTGTGTGCATTAGAGCAGAACAGGTAGGAAGCCCGCAGGACGGTTCAGTGAGAGGCAAAGGCAAGTTTATTAGGTAAATTTAGAGAATAAGAGAAAACGGGGAGGTACTTGAGCTTGAGACACTGAAGGAGGCATGGCTCTGATGGACAGGACTATGGATTTGCTCAGGTAGTCCAGGTCTGGTCGAGCATTAGCCCAGTTTTGATTTTGCAAGATAGTTCTGGAGCAGTCCTCATTGCTTGAGTGGGCAGTTTGGCGCCCACGTGATGACTGCTTCTGCTTTGGACAGTTTCAGTCTTATGAAGTCTGCTGGGATCTGAGGTAGCCACAGGCTTAGGATAAGGAGGAGACATCTGGGCACTAATCAATGGCTGAACGTCCCTGTAAATCTCATCTCTGCATCCTCAGTCTTGAAGGGGAATGAGATAAGTTATGTAAATTCAGGGCTAAATAACTTTGTTTTGTCTGCTTTTAGACAAATGGTCCCTCAGTGATTAACATGCTTATATGCAGCTCTGAACAGGAATCTGACCCAAAGTTTTAAGGTAATAAAGGAGAGGGAGACAGAGAGAGAGAGAGAGAGTGAGAGAGAGAGAGAGAGAGAATAAAGGCCAGGCTTTGTTCTGCTTTTAGTTCCCCATCGGGCATCTGTGGGCCCAAGTGAAACTGTTCTCTAGGCAAAATCCTCTTTGAAGTCCCAGAATGCCTCAGCTGACAACTCAAATCAGGCTTTAATGAGTAACAGGTTAAGGGTCTAAGAGTTGGTTTGTCCTCTCCCTGTGGTGGTCTCTGTCTGTGTCGTTGTGAAGGCTACGCTCACCCAGAGACTGCACACTCAGAGTCCCCAGAAACTCATTGGCAAGGAGACACCAAGAGATCTGTATGTGGCCAATTCACAGGTGGAGAGTAGCTTCCTCTAGGCCTGAGTTCTGGAGCTTTCTTTGGGAGGGCAGAGTAGAAGAAAGCAGTTCTCAGTACAGGAAGAAAAGACTTCTCCTCGATCACTAGTGACTGATCGCCTGTGCGTTGACTCCTCTCATCTGTCCCCCTCACCACTGCCAGGGTTACCCAGGAAAACTGAATCTGACTGTCAGGGGAGAGCTTCATCTGCTGAAAACCCATTAATGGCTTCTCCTTTTTTAAAATAAGAAATAAATTCTTTCCTTGGCCTGAGAGAGGACTAAGAGAGGACCGGGAATTGAGTGGCAGAGCACATGCTTAATAAGCTGAAATGCCTAGGTTCAATCCCCAGCACTGCAAAGATTACTCTTGTTACTACTAACAATAATAGGAATAAGAATAATGATAACAGAATACAACAGGGTAGTTGCTTGATGACATCCAACTCCTAACAAGGTTGAAAGCAACAGGGGCACTATTCTCCAAGTCAAAGCAAACACTATTCCCAAAGGAGAGTAAACCAGAACCATCCCTGCAAGCTGGGATGCATGGTTTCCATCCATTCAGGCTCCTCATGGCCCGGCCCTGATCTCTCTTTCCAGCTCTGCCTGAGCCGCTTGCCCCACGCACTCTGCATTTCAGTCCTACTGCCCTCTTACCCTCCTGAGCTCCTCACACGCTTTCCTATCACAGGAGGTCTGCGCGTGCGCGTCCCCTTCCTGGGATCCCTTGGACCATTCCTCTTGACCAGAGAGCTCCAGCTCACCACTCATATCTCCATTTAAACCAAACTTTGAAGTGAGATTTTCCCTGATTTCCTCTTCCCCATCCACAGACTGCCTAGGACAGATTCTAAGACAGACTCTGTGTCGGCCAGAGCTGCACATGGTTTGGCCTATGACTGCCATCCTCTCTTATGGTTTGACTTGAGAATTCTCCTAAAGGCTAGTGCACTCACGGCGGGCATTGGGGGAAAGTAATTGAAACTTGGGAGTAATATAACTGACTTGCTGTTAGGGAAAGGGGTCTGGGAGAAGAGATGGGTCATGACCTGGGAGGGTGCATCCCCCTTCCTGGCTCCTCACTTCTCTCTCTGTTTCCTGGTTGCCATGGTGCGAGCAGCTCTCCTGTGCCCAGGCCCTTGCGTCGTGCCGTTCTCGTGTGTGAGCGTGCCAGACACGCACTGACACTACTGAAATTGCGAGCCAACATAATCTCTCCTCCTTTAAATTGTGGATGTCAAATATTTTGCCCCAGTAATGAGGTACGTGACGTAAGACAAATTTTGGTAGCAGGAGAAGTGGGGTTGTTTGGGGGACTATGTGTGACCGTGTGGTTCAGAAGCCTTTGAACTGGCTCACGGGGGTGAATTTGGAAGGGCTTAGAGATGCTGGCGAGAGAAGCCCTAGAATGGCGAGGGAGACGTCCAGCACAGCCGAGCCAAAGGCTGGCAGCACCCTCCTAGGGATGACCCGGATGGCTGACGAGTCAAATGTTTAATTTTACTTACTTCTTCATTCTTATCAAAGGTAAATATCCATAGCTACCCCGTCAGAGAACACAGGAAAGAATGGGCTTAGTTCATGAAGGAAGCTGGTCTCAAGTTAGGGAATTGGGGAAAGTGTCCTGGGAAAAGTGACCTGAGTTCCAGGACTTTGATGAGGAAGTGGCAGATCCGGCTGGTAAGCTTATCTCCACACCCCTCATGCGCAGCAGACAGAACATGAAGCTGGAATGCTCAAGATTTATGCTGTAGCCCAGCTCAGTGTTGTACAAACCAAGTCCCTGGCTTGCTGTGAACCTCAGGTTCATCATCTACGAAATGGAAATAATTGTTCTAACTCACAGCACTGTTATGAGGATCAAATGAAAGCACGCGTGTAAAAAACTTTGAACGCTTTGAACACTATCTGTAATGGTTGCTTGATTGTGCCAACTTGTGAAGTTTAGAAGCTTAACTAAATCAGCTCAGCAAGTCAGCACCCAAGGACGTGGAAGACCCACTTCAGAGCGGCTCGTCGCCCGGACGGTATGAAGGGGAAATGAGGAAGGACGGACTGGCTGCTGTTCTTCGCAAGACCTCCAGTTCTCACCTCGAGCTTGGACATCGTCTCCAGGCTTCCAGCACACACTTTTCAGCTTCGGCCTCAGATCCTTTGGCTTCCATCACAGGCCCTTCAGCCTTCCCGCGTAGACTCACTGGCCTCCTAAAACGAACTTGCACGGACCCTGCAGTGAGCTCGGACCTTGGACTGAATCCTTCAGTCTCCAGACTCTCTGCACACTCCCTCCTCCAGCTCTGCGGGTGGCCGTCATAAACCGGTCTTGCAATTTCTTATACATTTCTACGTCTTGTGTTGTAACTGTTTCTCCAATAAAACCTTGACTCATACCCTATCTGAATGCAGGACATGATTTTAATATCTTTTCCTCATCACACAAAAAAATACATGCTCATTGTAGAAAATGTAGAAAATACAGACATGGTCCGAGATAACACTCTAAAGGTAAATGTAATACTTGATCTGGCTTTTCAGTCAGTCTTTCTCTTTCGTATGTGTGTGCAGGAACGTGGTGTGGCAGGTGTGCACACATGTGATTTTTAACAAGCACAGTGGGCACACTCGCATCCCCTTTGGTCTTCTGCCTGTTCCCCTCGGTCGTAGGTCGCAAGCCTTCCCCCATGTCACTGTGTCATTCTTCTGCAGCGCACTTTTCAACAGCTGCAAAGTGTCATTGTACCCCCAGAGCCCATCGCTTCCTTCCTTAGCAGGTGGAAGGAGTCGAGGGAAGCCCCCAGCTGCTTTCTCTCTGGCCTTGGGCCCAGGGATGCTGCCAGTGCATCCGAACTCCAAAGCACCAGGCTGCTGGAACCCACTGCCTGGATGTTCTCTCACAAACCGAACTATGTGTCGGGAAAGCTCAGAGGTGAGGGAGCCTCACGCACTCCCACCAGTGGAATCCAAATCCAGACAGAGGCCTGATCAGATTCACCTCAACAGGAAGTGCTGCATGGGTAGGAGTTCCCCTGCGGAGACCACCCAGGTCCCCTCACAACTACCAGTTGTCTGGGGGACTCTCTCCCTCTCTTTGTCGCCAGTAATATTTAATATTTTCAATGTTCAGATCGACTGGGACACTCCAAGCAGTGCTCCTGCTGAATTGGTTTTCAGACTGTGCCACTTTAAACATGATTCAAGCAAAATCACCAGAGCCACTGTTCCATCTGACTCTGGAAATGGTCTTTGTGCTCAGATCACTTGCCAGAGACACTTCATCTCCACAATTACCTCAGCTATTTTATCTTTATCTGTCTGGAACACTGAAGGAGAAGCAGCAGAGAATGCTGTGATTTAAGCAACTCATTCAGCTCAAATATGTCTGCACCTCCGGAGAATCACACACCCCCACCGCTGGCTGCCCTGGTCTTTCCTGGGGATCAGCCCCGCACTGTCTTGGGCCTTTTAGTGTGGTCAGGGGGCCACCAGCCAAATGGCTTAAGGACAGCAGGGCTGTGTCTCCCAGTGACCCTAGGATGGGGCTGAATCCCTGGCCATAATCAGATCTGACTCTTTACCGGCCCCCTGGTCCCCAAGTGTTCCCATGGCACAGGCGGGCACTTTAACATCCCTCTCCTTCTTCGTGTGGCTCCTCTGTGCCCAGAATTCTATAGTAGATAAAAATGCAATAGGCAAAAAAATCAAGAAGAAAGAACAGGGATCTGACAGCAAGGATGTTAGCCTGCCCAATCTCTCCCCAGGGGGTCCTCCTGCACACTTACTCCCTGGGCGTGCCGCAAGCACCCAGAGATACAGCCAGACCACCATGTGCCTCCTGCCTGCAGGGAGAAAAAATATCAAAGATAATGAACAAAACCAGGCAGTGCATGCAACGCAGTGATAACAGTGAAACTTTATTGAGCTTTTACTATGTGCCAGGCATCCTGTGAAGCACCTCACCACATTTTCTTATTCGCTTCTCCTGACGGTGCTACGGGCGGTGCAGGATGCGTTTTCCAGATGAGGACACAGAGCACTGCGCCCCGCACAAGCTGCAGTCAGCACGGGCGCTCGCTCACTGTACAAAGACACTGTTGCCTTCAAAGCGAGTTTTCTTGCAAAGCCGATCCTTGGCCAGTTCAAGGGCCCAGAGCAGAATCCAGGAGGAGGAGGCTGGGAAGCCGGAGGGGGCGGAAAGCACAGCTGTCTCTGGTGCTCATGCGGTCCCAGGGACACATCCTGCACACCACGCCCCGGGCACGCCCCTGTCTGTCCTCTGCTCTCCCTGAAGGACTGTACTTTCTCCCTCTTTCTTTCCACTCATTCATTTTGCCTTTAAAATGAAATTCCATTTTTTGTCAATTTTTTCTAATTTTTTTTTGTCCAAGGGCGGGGCCAAAACCATCAGGCGTTGCAGCCAGGCGGCTGACACGGGTCCCGAGAGCCTAGCTGTGCCACTGCCGGGGGAGCCTGAGTCAGCTGTCACCCAGGAGCTGCCCAAACCAAGGAAGGCTGGGAGTGAGAGAAGCTACTGCAGGTGCAAGGCCAGCCACACCCATCTGAGTCAGGGCAGAAAGAGGGAAAAAGGCGTGAGGCTCAGCCGAGGCTGGGAGTCCCCACGGCCGGCTCCGAGGCGAGGCTGGGGCATGGCGGGGTCTCTCAGGGAGGTGATTCTGAGAAGCAGGAGTAGAGAAGAAAGGAGCACACAAGGAAAGGAGGAAGTGAACACAGGATGCATGGAGGGGCTCACTGTTGGGGGCAACTGGGGTCCGTCGTACGGGGTAACTCTGACAGACTATAGACCCTATCTCGGTGCTGTCCCACTGGAGTGTGCAGGGGGGTATCAAGAAGCTGGGCAAGGTCCTCCTGCAGCCAGAGCAAGCCACAGGCAGGCAGCCCGCAGTGCTGCAGACAAGAGCAGAGACACGGCATCGGAAACCGGAGGGAAAGGGTGCAAGAACTCACCAAAGCCCTCAAGGGTACCAAGGGGACAGCACTGCAAGCTCACAGGTGCCCCGGGCGGATGACTTCCTGACTCTGGGACGGGCAGGGCTGGGGGACTCAGGGGTCAGAGTGCGACTGAGGCGGGGCAGCAGCCCTAGGCAAATCACTTAGGCTCTGGGCCCCTCACAATGCTGCTCTGTGGTTTCTTCCCTGTCCTGGAGATCAGCTGACCTCCTCCCTGGGGATCAGATCCCAGTTCACAGCAGGTCCCCTGCACACCTTTGGTTTTTGTCACTTTCTAGCCTCTCTCCCTCCCCTATCATGCTCTGCCTGACTCTCCTGTCTCAGGATGACAGCTGAGAGGATACCTCCTCCCTCTCCAGCCCGGACCCACAGCCTAACCCTGTGACAATGACTCCACAGTGATCACTTTGTAAACAGTGATGGCAGGGGCGAGAGGTGCTGAAGTCAACCCGAGGATCAGAGACGGACACCTGTAATCTCACTTTCAGAAAAGTCCAGACATTCGAATAGAAGTGCTATTTCAATTTTCTCACTCCCATTCTTCTTTAACCTCAGACTAAGAGAGGGAATAAACCTTCTTTGATTTGTAGGCTGAATTCTTTAAAGAGACAGCTTGTTCTTTTCTAAATTTATTTTTTCCTTTTGCTTGGGCCAGACACCAAGGACCCAAAATGGGAATTTGGTACCTTGGTCAGATGACTCAAAATGCCAAAAGTGACTGTAGGGAATACTGTGCTACAAATCCATCTTCCCCACTAATCCAAAAGTCAAATAAGTCCAAGGAGGGCTTTTTTTTTTTGCCTAGAATTTCAGGCTCCCAGAGGGCTAATTTCTCTGAAAGCTGCATTAAACTAATAGCACCATAAAAGGCCCATTGTGAGATGTAATTGGTTTGCAGGACTTTCCTATAAAAATAATAAAAAGACTGCCAAAGGCAGTTTCCAAAGGTCAATTATCTTTGTGTTGCTTGAGTTGAGTGGAGGTCAGTCCCAGAATTCCATTTTATAGGCATATTAATCAAAATGGGGCCTGCCCTAACCATCTGACCTCATCAGCTACAAGGGATGTCACAGGTCCCCCCTCACGCTGATTGCCAAAAGGGCACTTTGGGCTCCTCTCTTCCCAGGAAGTGACTGACCCATTGTCACCACAGTGAATACAGAGTTGGAAACTGAAATTTCAAGACAGGATAAATAGCAGAAAAGTCACATCCTGAGCACAAAGAAGAGCTGTTAACTCAGTGAGTTAAGCAGGCCGTGGGCCAAGCAGTGTGCTTTGAGACAAGGAAAGACAAGAATGGGTTCCAAGGAGCTGGGGTAGTGCACTAGCCATGATCCTTGGTTATGTTTGACCCAAATCAATTTAAGCTAAGTTCAGCAAAGTTAGTTGACAAATATAACTAGACATCTTGGGAATAGATATATCCAAGAGCTCAAACAATGTTGCATTAATCTTCTTTCTTGTCACTATAACAAAATATCTGAAACTGGTAACTTGAAGAAGTTCATTTTGGCTCATGGTTTTAGTGGGTTCAGTCCATGTTTGGTTGGCTCCAAGGCAGGAGCATCATGGAAGAACACCATGACAGAGAAAAGTAGTTCACCACCTGGCAGCAACAAAGTGGAAAGGAGGGAGGGGCCAAGGATGAAACTATGCCCTTCCAAGTCATGCTCCAGTGACCCACTTCCAATCAACTCCGCCTCCTAATGTGACACTTTGAGGCATTCTAGGTCCACACCATAACAAACATCAAAAACATCAACAGCCCTTGCTGTCTTGCTCTTTGCCTACATCACTCCTCTCTGTCTTTTCTCTCCATCTGTGTGTCTCTGTCTGACTGTCTGTCTGTCTCTCTCTCTCTCTCTGTCACACACACACATACACACACACACGCATCAACCTTTGGATTCTTATTCCTTGTTATCAGACAAACTGTGTGCCACACAGCAGACAAGAAAACCTCAGGCTGACCTCATCTGTCCTCTTCCCTACTGACATACCTCGGGATAAGGAGAAACATCCTCTAGTGTTCACCCATCAATTCTGGGAGAATACTCTGGTTAGCCCTGTGTGGATCACACAGCCACCTCTGTGTCTCTGTATCCAAGTGGTTGAAAGAATATAATTTGCTAAAACTGGGTAAAATGCCTATCCCTGTCCCTAAGAGGTCTGGAAAGTAAATGCAGCTTTTCAACAATTAACTAGATCACACTGAGTGAGAGGAGAGGAGGTTCTCCCAAGCGCAGGATGCTCACTCACAAAAATCTGCCCTCCCAAAGAAAGCCCCCCAAGTGCACTACACACCCATCGACCTAACTGAAGGTGTCCTGATTCCAAATACTCCATTAATGATTCCATCCTTCCTTTCTTCCATTCAATATTCCATCTGCCTGCTCATTTATACAGAAAAAAAAGGGTTTTTTACAGGGACAAGTTTTTATATTTCTTGTCCCTGCTCAAAATAAAATCTAAAACATCAATTACTCTTGCAGGAGCCTAAGTTTCTAAAAGAATGAACTCTCCTCAAGCCCTATAGTGTGTAAATCTTGGTAAGAATGCATAGAAAACTGTGGACAGATACACGAAAACATTAACAATGATTATCTTGGTCTAAGTGGTATGTGTGGCTTCTTTTTTCCCCTCACTGCACATCATATTTTCTAATCTTTCTGCAATGAAAATGCATTGCTTGTTTAATTTTACAAAGGAAAAACTATTGCTAAGAACCTCTGGATCTCATTACTCAGATTCTACATGCACCAAGTTTTGGAACTTGACCTGGTTTCCCAAGTCAGATTGCCACTAAAGGAGAGGATGCTTGATTCTCCAGAAGACTCAGTGGCTATATTTTTTTCATAATAATAATTCTCAGCCATGCTAGTTCATCCAATCTTTCCCACATCTTGACTATGGAACTGCTTCTCAAGAGGCACCAACCCAACAGCCGTCCTCTCCTTGGCCCAACTGGATCCTTGGCAGCATCCTGAGGTGTGGAGAGTAAGTGTCTGTCCCTTCACAGTAGCCCCACTGTGGCTACCACATTTGCAGCTTTCCACAGCAATTACCCACAGGCAGCTAAGTAAAAACTGGCCCATTTTCTATCACCTATGTGAGGAGGTGGACTCTCAATGCAATTAGTGGCTGTCCACATTGAGTATAAAAGAAGTGCTGCTTCCCCAAGAACAGCTGCTGAAAATGTCCCAGCTGGGGTCAGGAACTCCATAAGAGTTGGCTCTGTGTTGGGAATAAAGGTAGAAATTATCAGGCCTCTGAAATAATTTAAATTAGATCTTAATACTTTGGATAGGGTCAAGGGCCTTGGTAGAATGCAGTGATTTTTATGGAGTCCATTGTCCCACAGGGATGGAGGTCCACACACGTCAGTCCAAAGTATTTTAACCTTCTATACCCAGAATCACCTTGAAGAGGGAGTATTGTTGGCCAGGTAAGGAATAAAATTATGAAAGGATGTTGCTTCTTAGACATGAAACTGAAGTGACTGAACACCAAGCTACATGAATAATATTCACATAGACTCTAAATTTGATCTGTGTCCCAGGAAAAATGGCTATCACTCAGAAAGTAACGTTGACCACTGTTGGGAGCTGTTGAAGCTGGAAAATGACCCACACGTGAGTTTACCAAAGTAACAAAGAGCCCCTGCATCAACCACATGAAAACACTGCTACAAAACAGGAGGCTCCTAAACAATCCAGGCCTGGGTTGCTAGGCAGAGGGGCTGAAGTTGACGTCATCCTTCCCAGTATATAAATAAACACCCAGCATTGGTTGAGCAGTTCCTTTCCTCCCATCAGGAGGATAAGGGCTCCACCTGACTCCAGCTTTGTCTCTCTCTTTATTTTTCTCATCCTCTCGAGGTCCTTCACCCCAAGAACCTCAGGAGCTGCGTGGGTCGCGGCAGACCACTCCTCACGTGTGATTTATATGTGTTATTTCACATAGTCTTTTTCAACACTCCTGTAAGTTTCTAAAGACGGGAAATTAATGATCAAAACTACAAACTGGAAGAACTGAGTGTGTATATCTTTCCTGCCAGGACACCTGTGTCTTCTTCTCAACAAAGCCCCAATTCTAACTTCACGGAGCATAAACAGCTGTAACAGGCATCCCTTGTATGATAAACTCACGCAGCTTTCAAGTGCTATGTTTTCTGCATATTCCACATATTATGAGCTAATGAAATGGATGTCAGATCAGAAAAACTCAGATGAGAAAGCAGCACATACAGCAGAGGTAACTCCGCAAGAGGAAATCAATTTTTCTTAAAGGGCCCTCCTGCCACTGCATGGAAAGCAGCAGCTGGACGAGGGATTCTGGACCACCTTGGCCATTTCTGGCTTAGCTACAACCTTCCCAAAGGAAATTTCCTAATGTGCCAGATGGGCATAATTCTAAAAATACCACCTACCATAAACAGGAAAATAAACTTTGTGGTTATAAATCCCAGAAGGAAACAATAAAAAGTGCCTCTGATTAGATCGGAACATGTGCCACCAATGCTCTCAGAAAGACAACCATAAATGTGAGCTGATGCCTACTTTAAAGAGGAGGAGGTAGTGACGAATTCACTCCAGCCACTTGGCCAAGGCCTTCATATTAGTGCTTGGAAAATTACAGGGCCCTGGGGCCTACATCAGCTACCATTTGCTGGGGGCTGTTGGCCGAAGTGGGTTTATTTCTTCTAATGCTCGGACAGGAGAAAGAACAAATCTTTCTTTAGAGGTTTGTAGAAAACGAGACTTGCTTATTGAGAGCATGGCTTTTTGTTGTTCTCTACAATAACAAGAGGGTTTGGATACACACTTGGATTTATGAAGTATAAATTCTGCTGAAATCTATACGTGTTAAGAAGACATGTGATGGTTCTTTAGAGAAGAAAGCGGTGCCTGAGTCAAACTGCACTGAGTGATATTCTTTGTTGTTGCAAGATATTGATAAATCTCCAGGTCTTCAAAAAGGGGAGTTGAAAATGGGAAACTCATTTCAAATCATGTCTCAGGTAGGAATCAGAGCTGAAATAAGATGAAAGCCATTAATTTTTTTTTTCTATTAAACTACCAAGCACAAGTGGAATAGTTCTCTCCTTATTTTGACCTGAAATCTGTTAAGGACATGAGCCAAGGTTCCTGTTCCAAATCTTCAGAGCACTGCACAAAATTGTTCTTTTCCCTTTTCCTTAACGAAAACAACAAGGTGTGAACGAGCTGTCACTTAAGATGGTAATTAATACAGGGAGACACAAGGGGCTGCTGCAAGATTCCTTTCTTGTCTCAAACATCACTGAAGCCAAGATTAATGTCTCTATTGCTGCTCGAGTAGTAAACCTGCCTGACGGATAGGTGCATTCTACATGTCATTATTTGGCAACACAACGTCCCAATTAATTTCTAAATGATTTTTCAACTCCTCCTCATCATAAAAAGAGTTTCAGAAGGAAAATGCTTCCTTACAACTTCACTTTCTGTAATATAGCCTCCATATGCGTAACCCCGTAAGACTCCCAAAAGGTAGGCCCTACAAATCAGGGCCAACCTAGAACAACCTTGATGGTAACTAGAGAGACAGGGCTCAAGCACTGAGCTTCCTAAACCAAAAAGCACGCTGCTGTCGGCCTCCATAACTCCCCGGAACGAAAAGTTAAAGCACATTTCAGAAGGCTGTATTCAGATGAAGTGATGCAGACTGTTTACACTAGAGCCGAGGCCATTTGACCAAAAAATACATCAAGGCTGCAGTTTGCCTACTGGAAACCATGCTGCCCCTGACTACTTTACTCCATCACCTCCCCTCACAGTCTTTCTCCGTCTGAAGCAAAACACAAGCTGCCCAACTTCCTGTTACCTTCTCCCCAGACCCAGTGTTTCCCCACAGCATTACCATTTCTCACCATGTCCTGCGCCCTTACACTTCAAGCCAGTTTGCTGTAGCTTTTGCGGTCCATATATATATATATATATATATATATTTTTTTTTTTTTTTTTTTTTTTTTTACATTGGGAGGTATAATGTGGTTTTTCCCTTTCAATCAGTTATTAGGTACAATTATTTCTTTATGTGTAGAATTACCAATCCATCAAGTTTATTAATTCTTCAAGAAAATGGAGTTGCATAGTTTCTGAGTTAGTGTCTCAGCTGCAAACATTCTCCAGTGCACAAATACTGTCTTTAATAGGCAGAACTTATGATCTTGGCCTCTGCTGAAACACTGTGGGTAAAAAGAGTGGCACCATGTTTGAGGAAGCCTGTTGCACTGTCAGACCAAAAATACCTCTAGAACATTCCACCTTCTATCTGTTGGCAACCGTCCCCTGCAACTTAGTCTTTAATTCTGGTTCCTCCCCCTGATTGCTGCAGAAGATGCCAACTCCCCTCCTGAGCTGGTAACTCCTCAACCAACAGAGAAGGGTAATTTCATCCTTTTCAGCACAAGTGTTGGGCTCAGATAGCTATACAAGCCAAAAATCACACTGAGCAGGTAACAAAGGACTGAGAGGAACCAGAGAGCAGCTCATCCGTGAAGACCAGCGGTGAGCTGGCACCGTGTGACCACCATCTTAGCTGAATGAAGAACCAACACTTCCTGTCTCTCAAACCTCCAAGAGAAGCATTCATCTGGATTTGCATGTGAAATTTCTGTGTTTGAAAATTGGCAACCGAATCTGAAAATAATTTTAAATACTCCGTAGGCCAAATGAGACACAAATGCAAGCCAGAGCCAAACCACAGAAGGTGAGTTGAGATCCACCTCAATAACATTTCCTTGACTACAAACCAACAGTGTGGTGATGTCAATGACAATAGTGAATATTGTTTGAGATCTGTTTTTATTTTTATCATCCTATACATCGCTCTGCAGAAAAGGCTGAATATTTTACTGAGAGCATATATTCGTATTTTCCTGAAAGTTTTCTTTTCAAAGCATTTCAATCAAACTAATTCCTCATGTGAGGTCACCTGCATTGAATACAAGTTAGATGGTTGTAAACTATTTAAGTTGTAAACCAACATCATTAGCATCCATCTATATGCAACCTTTGTAAATTTACTTAATCTGAGCTGTAGTTTCTTCACCTGGAATAAATTTTTTAAATCTTCATTGGTTGAACTTAGTCACTGCTACCACTCTGAGTTGAAGTTGTGCCAGAATTAGTGACTCATTTCCAAAGAACAGAGTATGGGGAAAGGGAAATAGTGATTTCACAGTGGAGAAACCTGGCAAACCTTACCTTACCCAAAGGATGGAAGTGAACATCACCACTGAAGTCCTGTGGCTATCGTGTACCTCCAGAAATTATGGCATTAGAGGGATACTTCATGTCTGTGGAATTCTTCCCCAAAAAACCACAACTCCAGCCTACTCAAAAGAAAAAGATCAAACAATTTCATATCCCAGAACTAGTGTGTGGCATAATGTTTCAGGAAGGAGGAAGCTGTCAACTGGGTAAAAGATTGTACAAGATTAGGATAGAAAAGGGCCTGTTAAGGGTTAGATCTAAAAATGTCCCAAGGTCTCATTTTCAGAAGTAGGTCCTGGTCAGCGAGGGTTAGGAGTATAGCTTGAAAGGGTGTGTCCTTGTCCCGAGTTCCTCCATTCTCTCTCTGCTTCCTGGCTTCCACAGGGTGGGCAGTTTTCCTCCACCAAGCCCTTCTGCACTGCCACTGCTGCCTTGGAACCAGCTGACCATGAACTGAACCCTCTGAAAACAAATTTCTTCTCCTTTAAATTGTAGGTATTGGACATTTTCTCCCTGCAGTGGAAAAGTGACTAATACAAGATTGATGGGCCTGGAATTTTCAGAGGTCTGGTTGGAAACTGAAGATAGATTTTTTTGTGTGTGGTACTGGGGATTGAACTCAGGACCTTGTACATGCTAGGCAAGCACTCCACCACTGAGCTATATCCCCAGCCACTGAAGATAGATTCAAGAGAGTTGAAGAGTGAATGAGACCAAGTCATACAAGATTTTCTAGATGAGAGATTTGAAGTGTGAACTGAGAGGATATGAAACCCAGGAAGATTTTTTTTTATGAGTCATGCTAATAAATAGCTACAAATTAACAGAAATCCGCCTGCAGAGGATAAACTGGTGATGCAGTAAAGAGTCAATAAAACTTGGTAACTCATCAAGTCCTCAAGAAAGTGAGGACATAGAATCCAGGGCACAAGAAGAAGGCTTAGCCTTTGAAAGGACTATTGTGCTTCTCAGTGGGAGAGAAGTAGAGAGGGCATGCACAGCTGTGAGTGGATTTGTAGACTTGTTGGTGGGAAGAGGATGCTTCTACAGTCTCAGTTAAGTACAAGCAAGCCAGGAATTAAGTCAGAAGGCAAAGGTGAGAAAAGGTGGGGGAGAAGACAGAGGAAGCACACTCACACAGAAGCTTTGCTATTCCATTTCAGCAGAAGGGTCAAGGGAGGTAAAAGTGCTCATGTGGAAACAACAGCACTTGTGGGCCACAAACTCTAAGCCACCTAAAGAGGAGGAGGAAAGAAAGGTCAATAGCGACAAAGTCGTATAACTGTTGTGAAAGGCTCGATGATGTTAGAAAACTGCTGCACTGGTTAGTCTAGAACATATTTTTTGGAAGAATGTGAAACCATTGTCAGAGAACAGAACATTCTAAATCAAACATTATCAAGACTGATGTTGCAATCAGGGAACTACAAAGTACCTGAAGTCTCCAGAAGCAATGAGAGTTGGAAGTGAAAAGCACACCCTAAACCACCAAGAATAGGTCTTTAGGGCCTGAGGAGAGTAGTCGAGAGAAAGGTAGGCAGCTGAGTGCAATCCAAAGGGTTGGTGGGTAGCACAGCTGCATGGTCCAGCTTCAGACACATGAATGTTTGGAAAAAGCAAAGAACAATGAAAGTGGTAATCCGGAGTAAAGATGACACCTACCCCACATCCTCAACCTGAAGATATGAGGGAGGAGGGTGATGTCTGAAAAGAAAACTGTCTCTATTCAAAAAGATGACAAGGAAGCAGGGTTAGCAACACCTGCGTGAGGACAAAGAGAGGAGGGGAACTTCTCAAAGGACAGGAGAAAACCCGGGGAAGTTGCTCCAGGTAAATATTTAGAGGACGAGAGAGACACAGAGACAGAGACAGAGACAGAGACAGAGCCAGCGAGCGGGGAATAGGGTGAACCTAATTAGATTGGAGAAATAAACTATGAAGTTGGGCATGATCAGATTAATCACACACGCTTATCCGTTTAAGTCCTGCCCTCGGACATTGAGTCCTGGGACCCAGGAAGCTGTTTCCGCACTCAGTAGGGGAGCTGTGTGTACATGGACACGGGCTTTCCTTATGAGACACTGTGTGTAAAGCAACATCCTCCAGCCTGGCTGCGCGGCAGAGCTTCGGGGAGCTGGAACAGACCCCAATGCCCAGGCCATATCCAGGCCAGGGAGCAGCTCCCCAAGTGATTCCTGTACAGCTGGGTTTGAGAATGTCAATTCCTCTCCCAAAGATTCTCGGGTGTGGTTCTAAAGCCTTTTGGGATGGTGGTTGTTACTGTCACAATGAAGAAGAAACTGGCTGTGTTCAAGCTACAGAAGAGAACATTGTTATTTTGGAACCAAAAGAAAGAGTTCCTAAACTGGGCATGGTGGCGCACGCCTGTAATCCCAGCACTGGGGAGGCTGAGGCTGGAGGATCCTTGCAAGTTTGAGATGAGCCTGGGCTACAAAGTGATCTCAAGGCCAGGCTGAATTGCAT
>RJWM01006175.1:0-86213 GCA_004363535.1 Dasyprocta punctata | reverse complement strand
CCACTGGTTTGGGTAAACTCTGTCACAAGGTCACTACTTCTTCAGGTTTAACAAAATACCTAATTTTTAAAAAAAGGACTTGCAAGATGACCTTTTCTCGAATGTCTACGTTTCTAAAACATTCCTTTCAGATCCGTGCAAACCCGATCATTTTGACAGTAACTGCCGCCCCCACCAGCTCTTCCTTGCACAAATCTAGGAAGCATCATCCTGTAGACTCATTTTCTGAGAAGTAAAACTGACTTGGGCACGGGGCCCTTTACCTCTCTTTTCAGGAGCCGGACAAAAGTTGGTGTTACAGGCCCGGAGCACTGGAGGCTTCTGGCGGAGCAGGCAGCTGGAGGAGGGGCGGCCTTGCTGCACGCAGTGGACCGAGCGGGTCTGGACGCCTCCCCCGCAGGTGACCGTGCACTGCAGGAAAGAGGGAGGAGTCAGGATGCGCAGCTGGATGGCGTCCTTCCTGAGGTGCGCGACATCAAGTAACGGGCATCACTTTGACATTACCAACGTGTCTGCCCATGCGGCCGACGGTCTGGAGCCAGGCACAGGGATGTCGCACCCACTGTAACATGCGTGAGCCCTCTGGTCCGGGGCAGATGCTGGTGAGCCTGAGCGCCTGTCTCCTTGCTCAGTGACTCATAAAGAAGAGAACATCCAGAAGCAAACCCAGATGCCTCCAGGGAATGACGGGCACTGTTTCAAGAATTCCAGATCATCGCTGCAGATGCGATGGTGGATGGGGATAATTTTAAAATGAATGATAATCTGAGACCCTGGAACTGTGCCTTGGGTGCCCAGCCGAATTCTGAATTAGCATAGGGGAGCTGGTGCTTCCTAAAAAATCAGTGATCTCACTGTCCAGTGTGAAAAGAAAATTCCAAAGATGGTCAACACTGCATGTGTCTAAAAAAAAAAGAAAGGTCCAGGGAAAACGCAGGTTTTCATTTTTTGGAGCAGCTTCATTATCTGGCCTGGTATGTGGGAGGAGGAAAAAGTAAGTTGGGGTGGAAAGAGAATGAATTTTGGAATTAGTCCAACATTGAAGTGTAACTGTATGACTGTCCTCAAATCATCATCTGTAACGGGTGAGCTAGTAAACACTCTTGACTTTAGGGGGCACCTGCTCTCTCACATCTGCTCAAGGCTGCTTTGTTGCAGCTGTGGTCAGCATGAAAGTAAACAAGCATGGCTATACTCCGAGAAAAGTTATATCTACAAAAACAGGAGTTGGGGAGCCGATTTTGCTTCCTGGCAATTGTTTGCTGACCATGGATCTAACTCCTTGTAAGAATCAATTTCCAAATGTTACATGAGCAGAATTATAGAAACTTGAAACCTGTAACCATAGTGCAGTGCCTAGCCAATTGGAAGTATTCAATCATGCTGATTCCCTTGGCTCCTTTCCTCATTCAATGCTTGAAGAGCTATGCATCACATGTTGGTAGGAATGTCACAAGGACACCCACAAGATCTTAGATTCCTGAGGACAAGCTGTTCCTCCAACTCAGGGGCATGCACCAATCCTAGTCCATAGGAACCAAAGCACCATTCAAGTTTTCTCAAACATCTGATGAGCCCCCAAACTGGGTGCTTTTGGCTTGAATTGCCTAACGCTCTGACCTGTCTTAGCCCCCAAACAGGGACAACCGTACCTATGCAGAGGGTTATTTCAAGACTTAAAGGAGCAAATGTATGCATAATACCAAGCAGAGTACATAGAAATGGTTTGGAAACAGAGATACAGTATTGTTTAGAAACGATTAAGAATCTAATGAGCAGAGATTATGAGCAGCCTTTCGAAAATGGTTTTAGGGGCAGTAGCAACATTAGCAGAACGTGACGGGCTTGGTGCTAAGTGCTTCATAGTCATTACCTTATTTGCTTATGAAAAAAAAACCCCAATATTGTGACATTACTGTTTCAAATTTTCAGATGGGAAAACTCAGGTGTATAGATTGAATAACCTGCCTAGGGTCACACAGCTGATAGAGGTGGCCAAAGAACATAAGCCCTTCTTTACATTTAGACAACTATCCAAGCACTAAGAGCAATCCTTTTATTTATTTGCATCTCACTCGAATAACAACCTCCTAAATCTGCATGCACCCACCTGTTGCCATGGTGATGAATACCATCCAGCTGCCAAGTCATACGCCGGACAAGCCCTGTGGTTGCATGTTTCTTCTAGATCCAGGTGGGGTTTCTTAATATTGCGGCATCTGCGCTCTGGGAAAGTAATGAGCTTTCCCTCAAAGGTCTTCTCACTGCACTTCATCTCTCTCTTCCTCACCCCCAAGCCACAGGATGTAGAACACTAGAAGCCAAGAACAGAGGTGGCAGTGTCCTCAACAACATGGTCAACTCTGCCAAAGGTTGTGCTACCACTTCCATCACACTGCCATAGGCCAGGAGAAGTGCAGTGGCTTCTCCCAAAGTCACGGAGCTCAGCATCACAAAACCAGAAAGGGTCAAGACAGCAAGAACAGCTCAGGATTGTTCATTCAGATAGCCAGGGCCACCCTGAGGCCTCTCTGAGGTGGGAGGAATCTGAGCCAAGGCAACAAAATGCTTACTGACAGCCGAGTAGGAAGAATCACCATTTAACAAATCTACCTCGGCCCAAAGACAGGCAGGGACAAAAATCATCTAGTGCTGCATTATGGCTGGCAAAGGAGAACAGGAGCCGGATGAAATAACTAGGAGGAAACATGTCTTTAAAAAAGTATTTTGAACAAAATTATAGAAGAATGTATATAAGGACCTGAAGACAGTAAATCAAAAAAAATTGGTATCCATGTAAATATGCTACACAACAAAGAGTAACAGTGAGTTTCAAGCCACTCTACAAGGGAAGAGTACGCATTAGTCCATTGTGAAGGTGAGGAAAGCCAAGCCAGTCCGAAGTCACACCTACCGTAAACATGGATGGCTGATTCCATACAGGGTCTGACCAAACCCATGGATTTAGTCAATAGGTTAGAACGTCTTTTAAAGAAAATGGATGAGAAGAGAGAGGGGCCCATTGTTACATCCCATTCATGATGTGGACCTATGCATGCCACATAGGTAGAATGAGAGGGCAGTTCCTGAACGGAGCCAGTGGGTGGAGAGATAGAAGCCTCCCCTTTACTGGCTCTTACCATCCCATGATTGCTATTTCTCCCTTTCTTGGTGTCTGTCTGTTTGTCTGTACCAGACTGTGAACGTTGGAAGAGCAGAGACCTTGCTGGTCACCATGATATACTCTGGGTTTAGGTCCTTTTCTTATGTCTGTAAATGCAAGCAAGTTTCCCAAGCCTGAGATAAGGCATCGTTCCTCCCAGTACAAAATCCAGGAACTCAAAGACCTGACTTCTCTCCCAGGTTCATTGCTGCTGCATCCATCCAAAGTCCTTCCTTGCCTGGGGTTTGAGTGCTTTGCACTTCTTCCCCCTGCTCTAAATGAACCTTGATTGTTTCACGCTTCCTTTAAAATTTCAGGTGGCTCCTCCATGTGTACAGGGTATTTCTCGCCTGTCACCTGCCACCTTATGATCTGTCTCCAGAAGTTTCCCCTGTCTCCTTTTCCTCATGTAAGTTTGCACCCTCTGTCAGGAACAACCTTCCCCCAACCCACCTAGGCATGATTCCTCACCCCCGGGCTCCTGCTCCGTGGAGTCTCTTCTGATGAGGGTCTTTCCTGAAATCTAACTCTGACTCACCTTGGGTTTTCCCAGAAAATTACCAACTTTGCCCGTAACATTGTGCATACCCGATATGTTTCTCTACATGTGCTCTCTGAAGTCTTGTATCCTTTCACCAAGGCACAGGCCTGCTGAGTAGATTATCAGATGAAAAAATCAGAGGTGAAGAACCAGCAATGAGGAAGACGCTGGTGTATATGTGCAACAGAAAGGCACCTGATTGGTGGTTCTTGGATGGTGGGAGGTGATCTGAGAATTAAAAATAAAACAAACTCATACCTCACTCCATGGAGAAGTGACCCACTGTAGCCGGTTGTTCTTGGGACACCGTCCCAGCACACAGCCCTCCTGTGTCTCTGGTCTGGGGCTGCTGCTGCACCAGCTCTCAGGGAGGGTCTCTGTGGCAGAACTCTTGCACAGAACCTCGCGCCGCCTCACTCCACGTCCGCAGGTCTTGGAACACTGCAGAGGCGAAGAAATGCTATTTGCACGCTGTTTGAGATGACTGCTCAGAACATACTGATGAAATGTTTGCAGAGCTCGTTTTTAAATATTTGAATGGCATTCCCAGTAGAGTTCTCTGAAGCGGGAGATGTCTATCTAGAGGCCCAGGACAGACTACAGCGTGGCATGATTAGCCTTCACCCTCTCATATGGCCAGTGTCGCCCCCAGTCTGAAGATGCATTGCAGAAGGCATGAGGCAGAGGGCTACTTGGTGCAGCACACATAGGAATAACTATGAAAATGGGACACGGCCTATCCAAGGTAAAAGCAGTGTGGGTCTGGGCTAATGAGGATTACTCTGGTCTGCAGCTAGAAAAATGACAGCAGAAATGTGTGCCCATGCAGAAGATGAACGGGCGTAGCAGCAACAATGCTAGCCAGATAGTCCTGGAGACAGTTCCAGGGACTTAGGCTTCTACCCCTAGCAACTGCTCTCTCCCAGTACTGTGCTACTATTGGGAGAGGACATAGCAAATGTTTGTGAATAAATTTGCATAACACAAATGTAGCTGGTGGGCAGTGAACTCTCCAACTGTTACACTCCTGAGCTTTAGAAGAATTCTGTGCAATGGGTAAGGTAGCAAAGACTCTCCTTGCTTAGAGAGGACTGATTACAAACTTGTCAAGGTCACATAAAAGACAGGCACCAAGCTTGGGTTTGTCACAGGATGTGTCACCGTCTTGGCCTTTACAGGAAGGACCGTGACTGATGTGGCCTCTCATCAACACACAGTCATCTGGGGCAGGGTTCTCAGTTTGCTCTGAGGACCAATGTGAATTCTCAGTCTTCCCATTCATAACGGAGATGATATGATGACTAGCACATCCCAGCAGCAGAGCACATGCGATGCTTTCTGTGGGAGGTCGTACCACACAATCCTCCAACCCTTAAGAGACGGCCCCTATCTCCCACTTCACAGAAGACGCGCCAGAGAATCAGCGCCCAGGCACCAAGACCAATCACACAGCCAAGGAACAGAGTTACAGCAACAAGTCAGTCTGCTGCCAGACCTGGGAAATGAACCACTACGCCTATCATCACTACAGCACCGACATGATTACTTCTTGAATGAAGTTCTCGTTGGATGATGGCAATTCTCTTTTGGAATGGCAAAATTTTTCAACTGATCCTAAAAAGAATCAGTGTTTTATCTCAACCTGTCTCCAAAGGAAGATTTGGTTGTAAGAACACCTTCTCAACCATTTCTTTCATATGAGGCAGGGACACATTCTCAAAAAGACATCTTTGGTTTTAGTAGACAAATTAAAAAAAATTTCCATGTGAAGTTTGAGGTAAACACTATTAACTAGACAAGATTCATTTGAAAGCGTCAGTCCTCATTTCCTTTCATCCAAGACCACTGTACATATTTGGCTCAAACAATCCTTTAAATCACCTCTTTATAATTCCCAACTGCAAAACAGAAGACAACAGATTCAACACCATATCCTACTTATCCTTGCCCTTTGCTATAAGGGAATATATTCTTTCATTTGGAAAAAAACCCCAAAACAAAACAAAACAAAAACCCTGAGCATTCTCAAAGATGTTCTTTCATACTCCTGGCCCTTATTCACCTAACAGGTAGAGTCATAGCATAAATACAAGCCCACTTGTGACTTCTGGTGGGGCTGCTGCCCTGCACTGCTGACCTTAAGAAATCAGCATCCAGAGCCTGATGATATGGGCAGTTATTTTAAAGACAGCAAGAGGTATTCCAAGGGGAAAGGAGGAAAGAAGAAAGGGAAAAGGAAAAAGACATAAATTTATAAAAAGGTGTACACAAGCCGGGCGTGGTGGCGCACGCCTTTAATCCCAGCACTCGGGAGGCTGAGGTAGGAGAAGCGTTGTGAGTTCGAGGCCAGCTTGGGCTACAAGGCGAGCGTGCAAGGCCGGCCTGAGCTACACAGTGAGACCCTGCCTCAAAAAACCAGGGCCAGGAGTTTGGCTCAGCAGCTCAAGCGCCTGTCTGGCAGGAGCGAGGCTGTGAGTTCGATCCCCGGTGCCGCAAAAAAAAAAAAAAAAAAAAAAAAAAAAAAAAAAAAAAAAAAAAAAAAAAAAAAAAGTGTACACAAGGTAGTAAAAATGACTATTACTAAATGCATTCACTATTGAAAAAGAACAGTTAATACTCATATGATTAGATCAATTTTGCATGTCTATATCTGTTAATCTGAACAACCCCTTTGAGAGTAGCAATACGCAATATTATAACTACTCATTTTGTAAACCTATAGTGTTGTATCGGATTTGTTGTTGTTTGTTTGTCTCTTTTGCTTTTTGTTTCTCTTTTCTGTGTCCATTTTCTCTTAAATTAAAAAAAAATTTTTTTTGCTTAGAAATCAGCGTCCTCCAGGATATAATGTAATCTGAGAGAAGCGGGGCAGATAGATGACGAGCGACTGCCGCCTGGCATCACAATTCTGGTGCTAAAGCTTCTGCAGTTCTGGGCTCCTCTCAACTGTGCTTGCCACTTCTGGTCAGCAGAGATTGGTGTGGGATGTGGGGGTGCTGCAGGTGGGAAATCCCTGATGTTTACTCTTTCTTGCGGGGAGCTGTCCTGCGCTTTGTAGGACATTTGCCTCTGGACACACTAGATCCAGTAGCTCCCGTCTCCCTCCATGCTGTTATTACAGAGAACTGAGTTAGGTAGAAATATTATAGGCAGGGAGACAGGATTGAGCCCTTGAGGGAGTCAATACATAAGAAAACACAACTGTGGACAGAGGCGATTCTGTTGGAGCCCAGGCCTCAAGATAAAGATGGAATGACCAGGCCTAGATGTCTCCCCACAAGGGATAAGTGGTAACACCAGGTCTAAAAAGTCTAGATGAGCTTTGGTCACCTCAGTGGGTGACCAAGACCCCACTCTTATTGAAAAGTTGTTTGTTTTTTCCATGTACACTTGCTTTGTGACCTGCTTCCCCATTGGCTCGATATTACCTAAGCAGCTATCCTTATAATCTTATTGATTATAAGTGTAACTCACATTGTACGCACCTCACAATTTTGCTCTACAAAACTTCCTCTGTAAAGTGGGCTCATTGCCAACCCAGTCGGGCTCCCCGCTCTCCCCCTCAAGCAGGAGCTGTCTCTCAATAAAATTACCTACTCTTCACCTCTGTTGTTCCTTAGAATTCATTCTTCAATTTTTGGGGAACATGAACTCGGAGTGTTGGACATCTAGCAGATTAGGAGTTAAATTTATCTCCACTTAAAAAAGTCCTTCAGGGGCAAATCTGCCCAGTTGAGATCTTCTACTTAGAGGGAATTTCTAAATTGTAATAGGGGTTCTATGCCTGTTCCAATTTTATCATGTTACTACTTTCATTGGGAGCTCGTGATAATAGCAAACTCCATGCCCAGCTCCTCTCTCTATCCATTTAACTCTACTTTGTTTCTGTTGTAGCAAGAGTTACATTTCCTTTCTACACTCACACTTTGTATTTGCATCTTCTCATTTGCTTTGGGGAAATCAGTTCCAGGGCTACATCCAGTCTCTCTCTAGCTGAACCCATTAGCTTTGCCCAAATGGCTCCTACGTGAACTTCTGGGATAAGCTCTGGGATAGGGCATCCTAGACTTCCGGTCTCATAAGAATCACTTACAAAACAAACACTAGTTAAAATGAGCTCCCCAGAACCCATGTTAACTCAGTGTGATCCTAATGAAGACAAAGAGCTGGGAGCATTTTACCTCTCGTGTCTTACAAAGGGGTGCGGGTGAGAACCATGGCTTCAAGTCTGCCCCACTTACCTGGGACCAGGGCCCAGGGCTCCATGCTGGGGGGCAGGCGTGACTGTTGCAGACCTGAACCTGAGTGGGTGTGCTCACGGGACAGAGAGAATGCAGCACAGCCTCTGCCTCCTGGAAGGGCTTCTTCTGAACACACTGGATCTTCCGACTCTGCTGGCCCCCAGCACATGACTTGCTGCATGTGCTCCATTCACCGGGCATCCAACTTTTCGAGAAGAAACAACTTTGAGTGAGGCCAAGACCTTTTATCATCACTTCTAAAACAGTTACTGTGAATGATGGCCCACCTAATGAAAGCCGTTAGAACTATTTTAAAACCACTAAGGGCAATTGGATCTTTTATCTGTTGCTCTTCTATAGATTTTGAAATGTATGCAAATGTGGCTTAGCTATTAGGGAAGGTATTTAATCACCATGCAGTCTTAGGAAAAACACATTGCTGCCTCCTGCATGGGAAGAAACAGATGCCACTTTAATATCGGAGCAATGCATTCAACCGAACTTTACTGGGATCTAAACTATGTGTCAGGGACTCTGCTAGGCACTGAGCTTGGAAAAATGAATGAAGCAGTGTTCTTTCGATGAAGAAATCTACAGTATAGTGAAAAGGTACTTGTGTGCACAAAAACACTTCCTGCTAAGTGCTGGAATCACAGAAAACGAGACTAATGAATCTTTACATGGATGTATATATAAATCAGTTCCCTTTCTTTGGTTGGCTGGAATAACCAATGATGGGAAGAAGGCTTATGATCAGAAATTATCAGCTTGTCAATCAAGCATACTGATCTTCCCTACACACATACCATCACCACTACCATCTACAGAGGAGATTACGCCACAAGGGTCAAGCACACTTTTAATAATTAAACCTTAGAGACAGGGACTAGTTCTTAGATCCATATATTTCTTAGCAAAGGAGGAAGAAGAATCCATAGGACCCCCCCCCTCCAACACACACCATTTCTTTCTCCTCTCTGTGTTCATAATAAAAACTGGTTCCAGATTTTAAGAGAAAAACTGAGTTGACAATTGCACATATGGGACTGGTGGGTAGCCGAAATCCCAAATGATTAAGACAGACACACTATTAGTTTACAAGAAAAACATTCGTGTATTTAAAGATTTTGTAACATGATTGCATCACCACAAACCAAGCACTACTTATTAAGATGATCTGAAACATTGGTGAATGCACCCCTGCTTTAAAAGCAACTCTGTCCATTTATATAAATATATTTGGCAGAAGATAAATCACACAAGAAGAGACTCAAGTTGGCTGGGAGATTATTTAAAGTAAGTGTTCAACAATGGTGTGGCTAAAATGAATCCAAGAACAAACCCACTGAGCTCCCCTAAGACCACCCCCAGCAGGGGAGTTGCCACTTGGCTTATATCTTTTTTTATTTTGTGTCTTGCTACTGTATAATTTGCACTGGGGTTTCATGGTCTACATACTATTATGATTTTTATGTTCTTGGGCAACTTATATAAAAGCCAAGCATACAACCACATTTAAATTTAACTAATACAGGATTGTGTATTATTTAAATATCTGTTTGATTCAGTTCCGAGAAGTATGTATTCAAAAGTTTAAAAAAAAAGAAGATACTTTTGTATCCCACGTTTGCATAGTAAGAAAGTCAAGTGAGCATCTAATGCGAATTCATATTTTTCAATTCACATTCTCCACCCTCTTCCTCTTTTTACTTTTCTTTTAGGCCCTGCACCTACTTTTAAATCACTTTCAACTAGAAGTACTGACAGTAGGTCTTTCATTATCTTATACCAAAAAGAAAAGCAGTGAACATAAATATAAACAGAAAGACATTTCCAGATGACTTACTAGGCTGGGCAGGAGAAAGCATTGCATATTTTGGGTTCAGTTGCTGGCTTGGTTCTTATATTGCAGAAAGAAGAATTGACTTGAGTATTTTGATCTCGTAAGCAAATGGCCTTTATGCTTATGTAACCTAGTAAAATATCAGAAGTTAAAAGTGAAAATTACAGTTAAACAACTGAATTTGGTTTCCAAGTTTAGCTTCAGATTTGCCAGTGTTCTGATACTCTATTTAAGATATGAAATCCAAGTACTTTCAGAAAGTACCATTTTTTTCCCCAGTACTGGGGATTGGGCCCAGGGCCTACCCACTGAATTATATCCCCAGTTTGTTTTTTTTGTTTGTTTGTTTTGTTTTTGCTTGTTTCTTGTTTTTTCTTTATCTTTGAGACAGAACTCACTGAGTCTCTAAATTGCCTGGGCTGGGCTTGAACTTGTGATCTTCAGGCTTGTATCACCATACTCAGCTGAAAATACCTCCTTTTGATACAGCTGCAACTAATCTGAATTCCATTTATCCCCAAGATAATAGGTTTTATATCTTACTAATTTTAGTGTGTAGATTCTTAATTTTCAAGACTAAGGTAGAGTCTAGTGCCATAAAGTGATAAATACCACTTTTTGAAACCAGAACAGCTATAAAGGGAAATATCCCAGCAAGCTTGAGCTCATTTTGCACACATCTAATGGAAAATGTTTCTCATAGAAAAACCACTAGTGAATGGTGTGTGAAAACCTAATTCCACTTTGCTATGAAGCATTTTATACTTGCACACATGCAAGAGGTTGAACTCTCCGTGTGTATTTACACCTCTCAGGACTGTTTTGTATTACTGACATCTCTCTGCCTTGTTTTGGCGTTTATGTCAGGACTCTATCAGAGGCATTCATTCGTGTGTGTGAACAGTTTTATATTTTAGCTTTTGAAGTAAAAAAAAAAAAAAAAAGCTATCTTTCCTGTGACCCGTTTACAGGGTACTTTTCCTTAAAATGGAGTCTAAGAAATGATAAAAGGTCACTCCAGCTGTAAGGATTAGCAATTGGTCCTGCTCCTTGGGTTGGAGCAGCTTGGCTTTTGGGGACACAGATCAAAGCCACACTAGAATTCTCCAGAGTTAATGGTGCATTTCCAGAGAACTTACTCATCTGGACCTGCTTATATGCCTGGGGCACACCAGGGTCTATGAGTCACAAGAAGGAGTTGCTAAATTGAGGCAGGGGCAGAACTCCACAACACACTCTTCCTCTGTTCTCAACTTGCCTGGATTTATTCCTTTGAGTGGAAAATGAATCAAATCTCTCTCTTTCCCAAGGCACTGTGCCCTTCCTGGAATACTAAGCAGCCACTGAAAATGTTCTCCAAGAACATTTGAGATACCTGAGAAACTGCTCATAATTTGAGACCAAGCAGAAAAGAGCAACTATAAAGATATGTCTATATCATGATATCTGCTCACAACAATAGTACAGAATGGTTTATGGTGTGTGTCTGAGACTATCAGACACACGCATTTGTATATGCAAAGGAAAAAACAGAGCAATATAGAGCAAAGTATTAATGTTGGCTATTGCTGATTGAAGAGTTAAAAAGGGATTACTTTTCTTCTCTAGAGCATATTGACTTTAACTATTAATGAAATACATTGACTTTTAGTTATTTATGTGTTTGCAAAGTATTTCCTCGTAGTTTGTTATGTAGCATGTGCATTTAGAGAACCTTACAGACATAAGAATTTTGCCTCCTGACCCTCATTCTCAGAGACTGGTGCACCTAGTAGAATGAGTCTGGTAGGAAGAGTCATTGTCCCCACCCTACTAGAAAATGGGCCACCAACCTTCTTCATGCTTTGGTTTTATGGACCAACAAATGAAATTTCATTCTTTTTCCCAAAGGGCAAATTGCCAAAGGGCACATGTGATGACCGACTTCCCTAAGAATGTGCGACATTTCAGATACCCAAGTAAAATGCCCTTTCCCTGCTTACTAAGTGGGGATTGTCGGCTTCACATTTAACCCATTTCCCTGCTGAGAGGTTTGCCGACTTTCCTCAAGGGGTGGGCTGACAGGATGATACAGTCCCCATGATTTAGAGTCATCTTCAGGGTTCCCTGTGTGTGTTCTCATGCGTCTTCCTCCTGCCTCCTAAAGCCCCAGTGGGAATTTTATCACAACATAAAGTCAGTAGGAGAAACTAAATTATAATCTGAAAATTTATCGATATTTAGAAAGATATAACTATATGTATAAATTTATAAATAAATATAGCTTGTTGAAGTTTCAGACGTGCAATGTTTTTGGCTTTGGTGGTACTAGGGATTGAACCTGAGCTATGGCCCAGCCCATTTATATTTGATTTTCAGGCAAGGTTTTGCCAAGTTGCCCAAGTTAGCCTCAAACTTGCGATCTTCCGGTCTCAGCCTACAGAGACGTGCCATTGTTGTGCTTTGGTTGTAGTGGACTTGAGTTTTGTGAGAACTGGTTTCTTCCTACATAGGAAAATTCTTGAATTGTATAGTATGTGCTTTCATAGTAATAGTTCCCCTGAAAGATAGTTCTTTGGTGGCTTATTTAGATCATATAATGTTAAAGCAGCATAGAGTAAAAGAAGCTGTTTTTGAAAGAGAAAGACTTGGAAGATAGAATCAGAGAAGTAGCTACCTCCTCCACAGGAGACGGAGCAGGCTGACTGCACAGTGCTCCAGGTGTGGTGCGGTCTCTTCGTGGCCAGCTGAGTTCCATTTGTGGCCTTGGGAAGCGCATACTTCCAAGCTATCCCGGGATTTTTGCCTTGCATCAGAATCTGGATGGTATGAGGTAAAAATCAGAGAGGAAGCTACAAGTCAGGCCCTGAAATTCCAGAAACCTTGCTGAACATTTTAAAGATACTTGCACAGCATTTTTATCTGATCAGTTCAATTCACTGTTCCCAAGTATGTTTCATGCTGATCGCGAGTTTTCCCATGACACTTTAAAACACACACATTCAAGGATCAAAATTGTGATTTAGACAGGCGTTAAAAAGCAGACAGCAATTATTTGCTATAAGCATGCAATCCTCATATCTAGATCACACACGCATTTTGCATTAAAATGAAAGGTGGTTGTATTGCTGTACATGGCTGGGTTTTAACACTGATTTCCACTGGAAAGCCTAGCATGATACACACACAAGAGTGCTACCTCGTGCATAACAGGTGAAACTCAGTCTATGCGTATTCATTTTTGTGATCTATCCTGGGTCACAATTCATGCACCCTGAACCCATGAGAAGCACCCCAAAAACCATGGAATACCCCACGTAGAGCTGCCTCTCATGAACTCTAGAAGTCAAATGGGTTTCTAATAAAATTCCTAAAAAGAATTTGCCTAAAGACACATGTATCTATTAGCTGTGTCCTAGGCTAGACAGTAAGGAAAAAAAGAAACACAGTCCAAATCACAGATTGGTGATGTATGTACAGGAGCAGAGCTAACCTCAGCAAGTCAAGAACTTGGTATAAATCCGACCCTGTAGAGTCCTACTACAAATAGAAGAGCAAGCTTGTACTGGGCACTTTCAAGGCATCAAGCACTCTACTGGGCCTTTCCTCTGTGTCATCGCAAAGCATTTCTCCAGCAACTATGATGAGGCTATTTTTTCATGGAAAAAAAGGGGGGATGCAATGTGTGGAAGATCACACATGTGACTAAGGAATGATCTTAAATAAAACCTCCGGCAAAAGTGTGCCTAAGCATTGCAATATATCACCTTGATTTTGATGTGAGGAAACATCTCATTGTTGATGCCCTCTTAACTACTCTTCTGTTTTTCTTTCAAGCTCAAAGCATGCATATAAATAACTGGTTTCCTCCCACTCTGGGTCTTGTGGAAAATTCTTTACCACCAGAACTGGGCATTCAGACCCAAGAGGCAAAGTCTATTGCTAGTTAAAAATAGGAACCCCTGGCTCTATCTCTGTCTGGTGGGAATCTTACCTCAATTAAAGTTTGGGTAAGGCAGCTGTTCAAGGACCACCACTAGACTAGACTACTCTTTAGGATTCTACCAAATGGTTTCCACTTAGCTTTTAGTTTAAATGTCTCCGGGAATAGCTAACTTTTAAGATTTTGTGGTGTGGGTGTCGTCTTATAATGACAAATCTTGGTACCTCTCAGAAATAAAATGTTATATCTGTGTTCCCCACACCATCGGCAGCACTATTAAAATGGACAAATGTCAATTCTCATCAGTTGCCTATGACAATCTTCACCATCCATCCTAGAGGTCTTGTAGTTTTGAGGACCTCTCTAGTCTTCATTTTTCTTAAGTTTTATAGCTAAGCTATACAGCCATTCCAGCAATTACATGTTTAACATTCACACATTCTAAGTAAATATTGTGCTTCCTTTATCTGGTATTCCTGCAGTGTTTCCATTAATGTTTTCATGTGATATTAAGTAAGTAGTAGCACCTTAGAGTCTTATGTGAGTCTTATATGATCAAACTAGAATTGTGAGAGCAGTTTCACATTCAGAAGATAATCTCATTCTATCTTAATTTCTCTTTGAATCAAAGCAGTGTCTCAATGACAGCCTTTAGGGTTGCTATTTTCTTTGTTCACCAGAAATGCAGAAGAGTCTTGTAGGGAATAAAATAAGGCAGTGCATCACATTTATGTGTGACAATAAAAAATGGATGAAATACCTGAATTACAGTTAGCTAAGGGATGCAAGGGGGGACGGTATTCCACCACAGTGTAGTCACGTCACATATTTAAGTGATGGAGACAAACGTAAGTGCAAATGCTATAGGGAAAGGAAGTGCTTGTCTCCCATTCTCCCACTCAGACTGTATCTTGATTTCTACTATAGAGGGAAATACAAATTCATTACCAATGCGAAGGAAATGCAAAAGAATATTAGTTATTGCCACTCCCATCACATCTTTGAAACTGTTCTTTCAAGGGTACCTTGTCGCCCCAAATAATCAACTGTCCTTGTCATTGTCAACCAGTCACTAGGATTAGATGTAGGTGATCACTTTCTTTCTTTCCACCACCAGAACCTTATTCTGTTTTATTCCAACTTCACTCGTCTTTGTTCCTAGTTTCTTTTGCTGGATGCTCCTTATTTTCTGTCCATTAAATTGTAAAGTGACCTCCAACTGAAATCAAACTTCGATTTACCCATGTGTGGCAAAGGGCCACTCTGGTGGAGGCACAGCTATCGCTGATGCCTGGCCTTTCAGGCCCACATTCACCCATTCAGCTGCCTACAAGAGATCCGCACTTGAATATTGGAAAGTACAACACTGACCTCATCATCCTATTCCCTGGCCCCAGCGAGGCTGCTCCTCCCCCAGCCTTCATCATTTCACGAGATGGCAACCCACCTTTCTAGCTGTTCAGTCCAATACATCATCTTAGAATCACCTTGCATTCTTCTTTCTTCTCACGACCTACATTTAATAGTCCAGGAAATAGTGCATCTTTACTTTCATAGAACTTAGATCTTAGCACGTCTCCTGCTACTGTCATTGCCACCAAATCTCCAGATTTCCATGATCGGGACAGTGAAAAAAAGCACTCCGGGAAGAGGAGGAAGCATATCCTCCAGGAGAGGGGGAGAAACAGACTCTTAGGGAAGAACCACTCAGCGACAGTGACTGAACAGCTTAGGCACCAAGTGCCGTGAAACCTGCAAGGGGAAACCCCGTGACTCTGTGAAATTTTAAAAAAACAAACCAAACCAGACCACATGACCACCTAAAGCAGTGTGGTAGCTCTAATTTAATTAACAAAGTATCTTAGTGATGATTTGAGCTAAGAAGCCACAAAACAACAGAAAGAGCTTATGTTTTCTTGAGGTTTATCCTATTCCCCACAAAGGGACAAATGCTTTATGATGTTTCCTGCCTCCTTTTCCCCATAATTGAAAGGAAAATATGACAAGATCTGAAGAAAAGTGAAATACTCAAGCAAAAAGCAAGAAAGCAACAGGGAAACTAATCCATTTCACAAATACCAAGTAGTAAGGGTTTTTTTTTTTTAATCTGGCCAAAACCTGAAGAAAAATGACACAATTAATTGCAAATGTTCACAGGAAGCTTTAACTTTATATCAGTAACTCACAAAATACATAGTAAGTAGATGTCTGTGGATGTGTGTGTTCTACAAATTTTACAGCCAGTAGCATATTCAGCATATCATTCATTCATTTGTTAAATACATTCAGTGAACGTATAAATAGAGAGATAAATGCCCCTGAGCTTTACAAAATCAGAGGACTCAAAGCTTGACTTGAATGGCTACATAGCTATAATTCACACACAGAGTTGTATGTGCAGTAACAGGCAGCAAGCACTGGAAATGTGCCTTACAAGTTTATTTTAACATAAGCACATAAAGGCCTCTTAAAGAAAGAATTTAAACAAATGTGGTGGATTGATAACTGGTGGTCAACTTGTAGCACCCAGCTAAACTGAAGCAGTGTGGTGCTGAGTGTGAATGGCCCACCTGAGGACTGTTGCCAGTATAAAAAGGAGACCTGGAAAGGATGAAGTGTACTGCGGGTTTTCTGTGGTATTGCTGGTTCTCCTGTTGCCATTGGTTTTCCTGGAGGAGCTTGTTGAACTTCTTCCCTGATATCGACTGGGCTGTTCTCACTGTCAGAGGAGCTTGGGACCTTGTTGTTGCTGAGAATGGCTGTGGTTCACTTTGGGGGAGCTCTGGTCCTTCCTTTGAGAATCGCTTTCTGGCTCTGGAGAGGAAGACGATGTGCTGTTCAAGCTCTAGGAGAAGTTGTCATATTGGCTTCCTGATAGATACTTGGCTGTTCTCATGGCCGGAAGAGCTCAGGACCTCATTGTTGCTGAGGATGGCTGTGGTACTTTTTGGAGGATCTCTGGTCCTTACTTTGAGCATTGCTTCCTGGCTCCAGTACAGAACCCTCAACCTACTGGCACAGATCCTTTGTGCTGCTGGCACAGACTTTCTAGCTCCCACCACTGACCCTTGGGCCTTCCCAGCACAGATCCATGAAACAGATTTGCAGGAATCCTTGTCATGGGCTCTATGCCTCCAGTTGGACTTGTGGGGGGCACTGTCATGGGTTCCAGACCTTCATCTGGACTCATGCAGGACATCGCTGAATTCCTTGGGTCTTAATGTATGAGCAGACTTCATGCACTTCTTGCATTTAATGCATTGGGTGACCATTATAAAATAATTCTGTAAATTATGTGTCCTGAATTGTCTTACTCTCCTTGTAAGCCCTGACTACAACAACAAGTATGCACCAAGGACAAATAAATAAAAAATGAGAATGTGACAATCATAATTCTGTTTCATTTGATTCTCAACATAAAATATTCTGGCCTTTTCTTTATCCCATATTGAGGAGGGAAGTACCAAGAATGGAGCATATGGCAGTTTTCTTGTATTTTTTTTTTTTGGTGTCTCTGGAAATAAGACTCTCTGTAGAATCTCTGTGGGTTTCTCCCATTCTCACAGAGACTGAATCTGATCAGAGACACCAACTGCATTTCAAGAATGGCTATATAATTTGCAAGACGAGAACAAAGAATTGATCAGAGCAACGGGGGCTCTTCGGGCTACACAGTCGTCTGCAACTCTGTGAATGTTACAGCCATGAAACCTCATGGGCTAAACTTAAAATTCAGAATTTTCTCACCTGTATCAGTTGTTAAGACACAATTAAAAATTTTTCAAATTCTAAATGATGCTGTGGTCTGTGTCTTCTTGGATGGTCTGTAACCCCCGGCCGGGGTGGTGGCAGTGTTTATACTGAAGTAACCTCATGGGACTGTCACCATTGCCTTAACCAGAGACAGCTTCTTTCACTGTGAGGCAGGTGGCCTTGGAGAGAGGTATGGACACAGCTAGGAGTCCAGCTTCCTCTCTGAGTGCTGAGACCCCACCTCAGAAAGCATGAAACTTGAGAGTGACAATATCTATTTTAAAGCCTTTGCAGTGACCTGGTCAGGAGCAGTCAGCTTTTTTTTTTTTTTTTTTTTTCAGGACTCGTGGAGAACACACACACTTTCCAGGTCCCAGGAGCATCATAGCCTTGCCATCAGGGCACAGCATCACAATAATGCCACACGTGTGTGTGTATGTGCGTGTCTAGGAAATGAACTCAAGATTTGCAGACTGAACTACTGCCCTTTTAAAAAAATTTTTTTTTTTTTTGAGACAGTCTCATTAAATGTCTAAGTTGCCCAGGCTGGGCTTGAACTTGGAAACCTCCTGCCTCAGCCTCCCAAAGAGCTAGGAGTAAAGGCATGTGCCGCCACACTCCACTACAGTAACATCACTTTTGAACCACCTCATGCTGCATGCCAGGTCATATATACACCCAAGCTGTTAAATGCACAAATTTGGAAAGACCGCCAGTGATTCAGTCTACTTAACTGGACTTAGTCCAGAGAATTTTCCAGCCAACTGGCACTGGGTCTCTAATTTACAGCTGGCAAGCAACCTCCATAAATGCTCCCAGGTCCTCCGTAGAGCTGTTTAATGTCTACCTTTAACACACGAACCACCTGACTTCAGACACAACACTCAGCAGCTTTTGACCGCAGGGTGCAGAGTTATAAAATTTACAGCTTCTTAAGCTAGAAAACCACAAACGGCCTGGAACCTACCAACTTCCCACCAAAGGAGGGGGATGTAGTTTCTGCCTCAGGTACTCAAAGTTAAAACAAAAGACACTTGGAACCATCAGAGGCAAACACCTTTCTCTCTTTTGCTTCTTCCTTTAGTATTAAAACTATAAATTCCTCCACCCAGCGTTGTAACTGTTTCATCATTTCAGGTTTTCTTTTTAAGAAATTGTCCTAATTTTCCCATGGAAATCAGTTTTTAAAGATTGGCTTTTTATTTAATGCATGCTCAGAAACATGTCTTTTGTCTCTCATAATGTATTTGATTGCTTTAAAAATAACCTGAGCAATTCTAGTTGAAGGCTTTCTGGGTGCCAGATGAAGCGCTGTAAATGCATTCTCTCATTTAAAACTGATATCGATATTTTGAGAAAGCTCTGTTAATGTTCCAGTAGGGTCGATGAATAAAGCAATTCCCAAGGTCACATAGCTGTAAGCAGCAGCACTGGACTGAATTTTGGTATTTTGGAACCCTAAAACTCAATGTCTTGATTTTCCCAACACAGCCTCTCAAGCTGAGGCAGTGTCTAGGATTCTAATTGAAACTGTTTAAAAAAAAAAAAAAAACTGTCTTCTATTGGAAAGATTTTATCACTGGGATTCAATAGCATGCCAAAACATTTGTTTTCTGACACTGTGTCCGAACCTGAAAAGTTGAATTAGTATGCTGTTATCTAATGTAAGCATATGTAATTCTTAATCGCCTCGATCCATTTTCCCTTCCATTTGTTTAAATGTTTTTATTTCATTGCAGTTTTAACAACTGAAACACAATAGACTTTATTGATGGGCCTTTCCTTGATAAATCTCCAACTGTGCCATATGTTATATGTCTCAGGGAAGGAGTTTTGTGGTGCGGATTTGTGTTTTTGTAAGTTCATGTGATACTTGGAATCCCTTGTGATGTTAAAATTCAGCCAGTTTTCTTGCCTTCCTCTTGTTCGCTTCAAAGCTCGAAGAACATGACCAGGTATCATCGCTGCTATTATGTGTGAGTGAGTTGAGTTTGACAAGCGACAGTAACACAAAGACCTGATCAGGGAGTTGGAAGCGCATCTGTTCAGCAGTTCAAAAGTGTGGGCTGACACACCGAATCTCCGCTATGTTCTAATTCAACTCATCAACATTCCTCAGGATTTAGTGCGGAGAAATAAATAATGTTCTCCAACCCATCACAGAAGTATTTGCCATGAATTAACCAGAGGCCCCAACTTCAAACAGCAACTGGTCATCTCTAGACAAATGACGTGCCATTGCGAAAACACCACTGAATCATCCTCTTGCATCTCAGTTTTCTATCATCTGTTCTGTATTAATTCTCCATTACTTCCTTGCCTCTTCAGGATTTTGTATCTTCACTCAGCCCATGCTCCTTGGCTCATCTCCTTTCCCTTGCACTGATCTTTATTCACTTCAACCCCCTCACCTTGGGGAGAATTCAGCCAGCAGGGTCTCGAGGAAGGAGCTGGATGAGAAGGTAATTAATACTTCGTCAACCGGTGCTCACACACCGTCATCTCATTGATCAATGCGCCTGTCCACCTGGTCCCCGGCCACCCCATCATCTCCTTTCGGCCAAGTAGTGGAGGAAGTGGTTTATTACAGTAATTTTCTTTAGATGTCTTTTCCTGCCTTGGAACTAGCCTGGGGTTAACCTAGTTCTCACTTACTGTCATTACCAAAGTGGCCGCGTTTCAGTTTCAGGAACCTCCCTTGCTACAGTATCAAGCAGGAATGGGTTTTCAAAGAGTTAAATACTCCCTTTCTGCTGCCTAACACAGAAAAAAAAAAAAATCCCTAACATAAAGGAGAGCCCTTTCATTTTTAAGACTTTTTGTTTAAAAAAAAAAAAAAAGTGACGCTGTAAAAATGCAGGTGATCATATTTCAGGTATAGAAGAGCAACAACCTGTGTTATCATGTCCTCCTGAATCGCTCTGTCTATCAGACAGGGATGAAGTCACTTTATAATGAAACACTCAGGACGAATTTCCCCACTTCCCTTCCAACCACATGACAGTCTGATAGAGAATATGACTCATTCATTGTTATGTGTGTATGAGAGAACGAAACTGAGACGGAGAGAAATTGAAGGCAGAGGAGGAGGGGTGGGGGGCAGGACGGCTCATCCCACTTCTGAAGAATGTGTCATCTCTAAATGAACACCTCGGCTAATCACAGAATAAAAGAAGTTTTGTGTTTTAATCCCTACTGCCAATCCTAAAATTGTCTATTAAGCAAGCCTCTTCCACAGTGCTTAAACAAAGAGCTCAGTCAATGACCTTAAATTACCTACACTGAAATCTCAAAATGGAAAAAACATTAAATTTCCAGCCACACTTGCAAAGGCCAGCACATAAACATCTACCGCAGATTAAATGACTGTTTTCCAACCAATTCATGTGTGAATTTCAACTCTGACTCCCAATTTTCACATTTCTGTCATCTCAGAATTCAATGCCCATACCGTGCCCTCCAAGACGCAAACTAAATTTAGTGGTCTGGGGGTGAAGAATTCACAGAGACTTTAGCTGTTCTTGTTCTCAGACCCAATAAAATAAACACAACACAGTGACCAGTATATAATACCCTTAACGCTACTGAAATGTAAATTAAATTTAAATCTTTCAGAAGACCAACAAGTGCATGAGTTCAATGAGAGAAATTTTAGTTCTCATGCCAGGCTTCCATGGCAGAGAATTAGACAGCAATTATTTAATTTTATAAAACACTATCTGTAGTGATCTCAGAAGGCCTATGATTGCCAAATCAATATTTCTTTCTCTTGGTACTGGATCACGTGTATATGAATAGTTACCTTTTCCCAGTGTACTACAGAAATACAAGTCATTTATATGTACGTGTGTATGTGTTTCAAAATAGAAACCTGATTGATGGGCTTAAATAATGCCGAGAAAATTTAAGCCCTAAGACAATCATACAAATCCTTGAGCACCCTGAGGGATTTCCCCCGGCCACTGAGGAAATCAGTGAGACCAGAACTGTTTAAACTGACGTCCACCTGTTGCAAATGCTGAAACTATGCAGGGTCACAGACCCAAGGGGAATGACTGTAATACAGACAGCATTTTTAAGTTGGACTGGCTGGTGACTTGGTGATAAAAGTGAAAGTCTGCTTTCCATTTTGGTTAAACGTTGAGCTCCCCATGAAGACACCCTGTAAAGTTCTGACATATAAAAATAACCTGGAATCAGAAGACACTTTTATTTGGTCTCAGGCCACACACTGATTTCTTGGGGTTAACTGACAGCAGTCAGTTACTCCCGGGACTGCATTTCTCTGCTCTACACTTAGAGATGCCCAGAAACATGTGGAAAGATCTGGTAAACCCCTCCCGTCCTGGGAAGACAAGCTCACCCCCCAGCTTGAGGTGAGTCTACTGTGAACTAAGTGGTTGGCAACTTCCTATGGTAAATTGTTCACACTGGGCAAGGCAAGTACTTCAGGAAGCATATTGATTCCCCAAATGCATTTTTAGGAGATCGAATTTCATTGCTTTATATGCAATTCACTGTATTTAACTTCAAGCTGTAAGGTTCCAAGGCCAGTCTTAAGAGCTGGTGGTTTATAAAACATGTGTCACAGAAGCCCAGGGATTTCAGAGAACTTTCAGGCTACCCTGGGGCAAGGAAAGGCTGCCCTCCGCTCAGGCTCCCAGCTTTGGTGAGAGAGATTTTCACTGGCTTTTCTTTTTGCCTCCATATTAGGAGTTTCAATTTGAAAGGAGATTGCACTTTCTAAATGAATGAATGAATGTTGTCATAGAACAACATTCACACCTGGGTTTCCTCAATGTTCCAGATATTATGCCAATTGTGGAAACTACAGAGATAAATAAATCATCAGTTAATATAAAAGTGATTCAGGACAGTACTTTACGATACACTGGAAAACATTAGTTCGGCCTAATGAAATCTTTTTCTGAAAGTGGAAATTGGAACTCAAATAGTATAAATGATTCACCCAAAGTCAAGAGTGCACTGATCCACCATCACCATCTATTTATATCAGTGCTCCCTGCCTGATCCATAGTGCTTCCAAAAACAAAGGGTCCACTGACCAAAGCTTGTATTTTACATCCTCTAAAGACTTGAGACTGTGAAGTTTGGGTGATGGAGTTTATATTTCAATCATTGGTGCATCTTCAGCATCTTGCTCAGGACTGTACCCAGCAAATATTTTACCTTTTTTGCTTTTGAATCAGACACTGAGAAGAAATAAAGAGAAGAAAATTGCTTTAATAACTATGAACTAAATCAATACCTACAAGGGTGGTTGAAGATGGAAATTCATTAGGGCATTAGGAGAATGAAATACAACGTGCATGAATGGGGAACACAGAGCAGGCTTATCCTCCCAGGGTCATCCTTGGGAGTCCTGACAAGCACACTGCTTTGCTGAATTTTACACTAAAATAAGAACTCAGGGAACAGGCAGTAATTTTAAGTGGCCAAGAGAGATAGTGTTTTTGCTCAAAGACTTATACTTTGTGTGGACGGAACAGCAGTTTTCATTTTGGTAGGTTCCCACACACTGATTTCAGTATCCCACAGGATCATAAAACATATTCAACAGATTTTTATATTGGAGTGAACATAGTTTTGGCTCCTAAAGTATTCATTTTGGTTCAACTCATAGCTGTTGTATGGAAAAGTGTATGAACTTCCTTTAAAGACTAAAGCCTTGGATCACTTGGCTATTAAGATACAGTCTGGTATTAGAAAAATGTAGGCTATTACTTATTGTAACTTTAGGTTTATAAAATAACTGAGTTCTATCAGTTTTGGAGATATATAAGCATGTGGTTAAAATTGATCAGACACTTGATGTTGTTCTCTTGAAAATAATAGCGTGTATTCAAAATTAAAGACATCAACCCAAGTTCTTCTAAAACAGAAGACGGACATCATACTAGATAACTGGATTTGATATTTTACCTTCAAATATACTGGCAACTTTTTAATGAAACCATAACTCTTAAAGCAAATAAGGCATGTCCAGTTAATCATGCAAGTTTCCCTTTAGATTGCTGACAGGTTATATTTCCAGGAGATAAATTCATGCTTTCGTTACCCTATAGATAAAGTACACAAAGGAAGTTTGGAAAACAATAGCCAAAGAAATGTGACTTCTCTCCACCATGGTGAAAGCTATAATTTTATGAGATATTACTGTAGCTATTATTCTTATGTATACTAGAAAAACATTTGAAAATATTATGCATATCCAATCAAACATACCATGCATTATGACTTTATTTAAATCTACCCAGTATTTTTCCCTACATGTTAATTTTTGCCATTGTCCAAGGAACTGCTTCAACTTATGAAAAGACAGATTAATGCACCTGATCAATTTTAGAGAACTGTGTCCCCAGTTGAGGCATGTCCCTAAAATGACTTTGGAAGATCAGGAAAAATTTTGTACCTGGCAAGCAATGCAAGGGTTTAGTTTTTATCCTGGCTAAATATTGCAGCTGGACGTGATACACAGCTGTGTGAAGATTAAACAGGAGAGAAATCAAAAGGCTCAGTTTGATGCTGCTAGAATGATCAGCAGCAGCATAATCGATGCCTGTTTAATTTTATCAGCACAGACAACAATGGGGCACTTTGACGTTTAAAGACGAAAGCGAGGAGGAACTCAGTCCCTCGGCTTTGCACTTCCCATCATTTCTTGGGTTATTCTGTGTTGTGGTTTGTCTGCAAAGAACATGTGCTTAACGGCAAAGATTGCATTACAGACAGAACCATGAAAGCCAGCAACAGTTTTGTGTTTATGAACAAAGCTGCAGAGAGAAACAATACAAAGATGGTTGAGTAGTAAAACCAACCTAGTCTTCATCAGGAGTGGTTTGCACTTTGTTCTTATTGCGTGAGGCTGAAGCCCTAAGAGGCAGCCAGCCCTGCTTCTTGGTCTAGATTTCTTTCAGCCACAGAATTGTGTGTATTCATTTGGTTAGTGGTGCATCAAAGGCCTCTTGGCACAACCAGCAAAGCTACGTTGCTCTGAAAGCGATGCTTTTCAGGATAAACAGATTTCCCAAAAGGAAGGGAAATTGGTCGCTCAGATGCTCAACAGAAAACAAACAGAGGAAACAGATACATCTTTTTTAAAAAATCTGGAAGACCAGACCCTAGAAATCTGCAACAGGGGAGCCCGATTTTTATGTCTTAGGTTTAAAGTGTAATTGCAAGGGCTGAATTACTTGTTGAACTCCAGCCAGTTTGACTCAGAATTCCTAATCTCTTCCTCAAACATAAACAGCCACAAGGAATAAAGAACATCTCCTAAGGACACCTCTGTCAACAAGTGTGGGGAGATCTTCAGGGGTCTCCTACCATGTAGATAGAAATAATGTGACCTAGTATCTCATGCCTGAGTAACCATGGGCCACCAACTCGTGGTCAAGGTCTCCTGCCAAGTTTGTAAACTCAAATATCTACTGCGGCTAGAATTTTTTATTTTAATAAAAGAGATCTAAAAATCTATACTTTTATAAGAAATCAACTGATATTAAAGCACTGATCTATTTTAATATTATGTGATCTGAATTTGGCTTTCGATCACCAATTTGGTGACTATAGTTTGAGGTTTAGTTTTTAATACACGTTACATATTTTATAAGCACTGAAATTATCCTTACGACTGCTGTAATCCTGCGTATTCTTTCTCTGTTTTACAAGCATGAAAATCAAGGAACACAGACAGTAAGGAACTGTTCCCAAATCCCATTAGTTAAGCTGGGCGTGGTGGCGCATGCCTGTGATCTCAGCACTAAGGAGGCTGAGGCAGGAGGATCACTGCAAGTTCAAAACCAGCCTGGGCTACACAGTGAACTCAAAGCCAACCTGAACTGCATAGCAAGACCCTGTCTCAAGAACGAACACACACACACACACACACACACACATCCATTAATCAAGGGTCTCTGCTTTTAATCTTTGAACCTGAAGTTGCATATGGTTACTTTTTGTTAATTGTCTTCTACTCTTTTTCCTCAGTAAATGTTTAACCCTGACTAGTGCTATTGGAGAACTGCTATGTGGAGTGTTGTCTTCATTTGACACCATGGTAGCCCCAAAGAAACATCTCTATTAACATCAAATATTCTTCTGGCATTGTAGGAAATGTTGCAGTTTTCGAATATGAAGACATCACACGGTCTTGAAACTAGGAAAAAGACCCTTAGTGAGTTTCTCTGATTGCTTCCAGAAATCAAGGTAATACTTGGAAATTATCCTCTAAAATGAATTTGCATAGCTTTCAAGTATAGGATTCAGACACAGATTTTTAAATACATTACAGTCTGGAAGGAAATGTACAGCTGGAGCAATCTTTGAAAAGACAACAAAGAAGAAGAGGAGCCATGGCAGTGGCTGGGAGGCCATCCCTCCTGCCCCAAGCAAAGTCAGCTCTACTGTCCTGTCTGCAGGTGCAGGTGCAGGCTAAGGACACAGGAGAAAATGCCAGAGTGATGACAGGTGTGTGACCACTTCAAGCTCCTGTGGCACCTGTGCAGGGGTCCCAGGTGTGTGACCCTCCACCGGTGGTGTCAGCCAGGGTTCAAGAGTTTCTTCCCAAGGCATATTCTTGACATGACAATTACTTGGCTACTCCCAAGAGGCAGCTTTATTAAAGAACACTGGGACTTACATGCTTTTCTCAGGTAAGGAGGGCGCCGCTTGTATATTACTTCAGTCATTTTTAGAAACTGAATCATGGAGCTATGCCAAGATATTCACTGATGGTCTTTAAACACACACTCAACTGAATGTTGATTGCTACTCCTGACTGTCAGAGATCGTCTCCAATATAAGGTGGCTAACACGAAAATTTCCCCCAGCCCTGACCCTATTTCCAGGTATTCTCAAGATAGCTACAGTGGTAAAGACACCCAGCAGATGCCCCAAGCAGCAATGTGAAATCCCTTCTCAACACAGCCTGCTCCCTCAGAGTTCATACCCCATGCACCTCTAGGAACCATTCCAAGTTTTCTCTGCTTCCTCTGCTCAGCCCATAAGGTTTTCCAAGCAGATCCACAATCTACTCCTCAGTATCATCTTATAGCACTTCTAGCTTTACCTTCTAGAAGATCAGTTTATTTTTTCTCCTCAATTTACTTCATGTGTCTCCAACCACTTATCTTCAGAGCAGCTGCTGAAGATTTTCAAAACACATTAGCAAGATTCTAATGTTGTTTTTAGCATGACATCCAAATTCTTTACCATGGTTTGTATTCCTATGGTGGTCTGTTCCTCCTACTGTATCTATTCTACTACCTAATACTCTCTTTTCTTACCACAAAGTTCTAAAACAAGATGAGTGTAGTTGGCATGTAATCCTGGCACTCTGGGAGGCTGAGGCAGGAGAGTCCCAAGTATGAGAATCCCTAGACTGAGCTGCTTAGTGACTTAGCAAGAATATGTCTCAAAAAAAAAATTAAAGGCTGAAGATGTAGCTCACTGTGAGGATGAGGGCCCTGTGTTCACACCTCAGTATCTCTGTCACACACACACGAAGTTCTAAAATGTGGGGTCTTAATTGCTGTTTGCTTTACCTGACTTCCTTGTGCCCTTCACCTGGCTGGCCCTTCGCATCTTTCATATTTCACCTTCAAGAACATTCTCCACCATTCCCTAATCCAAAGCATCCTTTCTGTATTTTCTTAAAACGATTTTCTTCCCAATGGTTTATCCAGATCTATAACTGTATTCATTTACACGTTTATTTATGTAACACTATACTGTGCTTTCCAACACTCTGAGTTTCATAACAAAGGGATTTATTTTATTTTATTTTATTTTTTTGCTTTTCAATTCACAGCTATGGTCGTTGTGGGACACAACAGAAGCTCGGGGTATGGACACAGAAGAACTCAATGACAATTTAATGCACCGGTGTTTTCACTTTCCTACTTTCTAAAATCCTAGCCAACCTAAGAATCCATTAGGGAAACTTCAAGATGACATCTAACGCCCCCACCCCCACCCCAATAACTCAACACACATGGAACGCAAACTCCCACACACAGGGTAGGGGTAAGAGTAATTCATTTTCATTGCTTTCACCGCTGAACTGTCGAGAGCTGCAAAAGGTTACTACCAACACCACAGTAGTATGGTAGGTGTCCAGAGAATTATCCGGTCTCACTGTACATGGCAATGGGGATGATGATAAATCTAGGGCTTCACTTTAGACAGAAAGAAAATCTGTCTTTAAAAATTGCTTTATTAATTATGTAGCTGAACAAAACACCCTAGATGATAGAGAACCTGGCATGGTGTAAGCCCTGTAGAAATCGGAATTATGATGCTTCCCTTGCCACTAAGAATATGAATATATATACATATAATATATATACAATTTATATTATATATAATTTCAGCAAAACTCTTCAAATAATCTTCTCATAGCTATTTCCTAATATTCAATTTTTAGATCAAGTCAAGGCAAGGATATGCAGATTGGGGCTGGCTTTTTTTTTTTTTTCTTAGGCAGGCTCTTGCTATGTAGTTCAGACTCATTTTGAACTTGCTTATGTAGCCCAGGCCGGCCTGAAACTCATGGGGATCCTCTGCCTCAGCCTCCCGAGTGCTGGGATTACAGCCTCCCGAGTGCTGGGATTTCCTGTGCTTGGGCTGCCATTTTATGATTTCTAGTTCTCAAGATTGATTACTTTCCAGTTAGGTCTTGCTTTGGGGGAAAGAGAGTGCTTACAATTGATTAGTACAAGGCCCAAGCACAGGAAGATGGGGAGCAGTGCAGCCTTAATAGTAGGGGTAGTAACAGCTGCATCAATCCAATGCTTCCTGTATTTGAGAAGAGAACAGTAGGATTGGATCGAGTGTAGCTATTGTACTCTAGAGTAGAAAACACAAGACACCAGTTCACCTCTGCTTTTTCCTGGCAGTGTGAGTTAGGAACATCTCTTAGTTTTTCTTGACACATGAGTTCCTGTTCTGACAAAAGTGCCATGGTTTAGGTAAGTGTCTCCCGATGACCATAAGTCAGAGACTTGCTCCCCAGTTTGTGGTTCAGTTAGGAGGTGGCGAACACTCAAACCCTGGGATCCTGACCCTTTCCCTTGTCTCTTGCTTCCTGGCTACCATGAGATAAGCAGCTTTCTCCACTGCCTCCTGCCTCCGTGATGTCACTGCCTCACTACAGGCCCATCAACAGCAGGGCCAGCTGACCAAGGACTAAAACCACCAAAATGGAGTCAAAACAAACCTTTCCTCTTTACAAGTTAATTGAGTCTGGTATTTTGTTACAGGAAGGGAAATCTGACTTACACAGTAAGTTCTGTACCCCAACTGTACTGATAAGAAATTGAAGCTTGAAATGACTACCAAGAGTGCCTAGTTGTACACATATTTAAAAAGTAGTAGACAGGGTCACTTCCATACAAACTGAAGCAAGTTACTTACCCTGTGAGAGCAAACCATCAGTTCCATTTTACAAAGTGGAAAGAAAGCAAACACAAAGACACGACTAAAGAAAATCCACATATGGTGATAATCTTGTGGAGTCATCTGCAGATGTGTTAGCTATATTTCTTATCATCATTGCCCATTAAGATATTTTTCTTATGTCCGGGAAAACTACAACTTATAAAATCACAGTGCTGTAGCATAACTAAAACTCAGCTGACACCTAAGCAAGCATTTTCTCTCCTATGTGATTCTGCCTCGGAGGCCAGCTGACCTGCAGTGAACAGCTACAACAGAGTATCTAAATGACAGACATGGACACACTGGAATAACCGAGAAAGCATTCCTGCTGTATTCCTTGGCATTCGTGAAAGCCAGCATAGTGGTAAAAGGCTGGCATCCTCATGTGAAAATCAACACGTTCTCATAGCAGCCCACTGGGTGTCTTTCTCCTCCAAATGGAGGTGGCTAACTGTCTTCTCCTGCTTGCACGTTGAAAATTAGCCTATTGGGAAACAAATTTGAACTGCAAAGATTGGAGCACTTCCAGCTTGTTCAAATCGGAGTCATTGTAATGAACGTAGCACAAAGCATGGAGCAACGAATGAACTGAAAAGGCTCACCTCGAAGACCAGCGTCTCATTCGTGGGTCCTGGTGCGAACAGACGTTCTGGGCTGTTGAAGGAGCGCTGGTATTCAAACGTGGTCCCGGCAAAGGGAAACTCCCCTGGCCAGTCGATGCTCCAGCCGCCTGTGAGGTAATACTTCTTACTGAGGCTTCGAACAGCAAGGTAACTGGAGGATATCTGCAGCTCCTGGACCTCAATGCTTCGGGCACCCGCTGGAATGATGACCACTGGATAATATTCTAGATGGAAAGCATAGAACTGTCCTCAATTCTACACTGTGCATTACAGAGGAGGGACCAGAAATGCCCAGAACCATGCAGGGTTTGTTTTCTTAGTGTGGAGTTTTTGGATCACTGACATTCAGTCCCACTCTATGAAGAGCAATGATTTCATTTTAGAAACACTAGAAGAAAATGCACTTTTCTTAGTCAGTATCTTACTAAGCGTGTTTCTGTGGATGGAAGGCACACTCTTCTTCTCCCAAGGCCGGGAGAGGCCACAAGCTCAAAAATGCCCTTTGGTCTTTCTAACTTAGCTAGAAGAAATTTAAAGCCATGTGTTTTTAAGTGATATGCCAACAACTCAAGATGTTTAGATAATTGCTTCAAATACTCATATTCCAATGTGAGCACAGATCCTTCGAGTTTTACAATGTCTTTCTCTTTCTACAATCCTGGGGATCAAATCTAGGACTTGCTCATATTAGATCAGCATTCTACTCCTGAGCTACATCCTTGGCCCTTTTATTCTGAGACAAGTTTTTGCTAAACTGCCCAGACTGAACTTGAATTTACCATGTTCCTGCCTCAGCCTCCCACTAGCTGTGATTACAGGAATGTGCTACTATGCCCACCTTGTGTTTCCTTTTCAACAAATGAATTTGGGGCATAAGATAGCCTAGTTGTCATACTTAAACCACAAAGTAGGAAGGCATTCACTCAACACACTTCTGAATTATCATGTACTGACAAAATGTCTCACTAAAAACACTGCTATTCTCCCTTGTTCTGGCACAAGTGACAAAAGCAACCATCTGTGTCTCGGTTACCATATTAATGTGATTCTAACACATTTAGCCGCCAAGATTTTGCTTCAGCAGTGATGACAGTGAAACAGCAGCGTCTCTTACCATTTGCTTTATGCTGGTTGAGGTACAGCCCTTTATAAAACTTGCAAGTTGAATTATCACCTTTGCAAACACCACAGGCATCCGAAACTGCTTTAGAGCCAAGTTCATGATCACATCCCACTGGCTGTGGGGGAAAAGAGGTTAGAAAATCATCAAAGATCAGCGAAACCAACAGCTAAGAATAACTAAGAGGTATGTGGTTTTCTATCTTTGCAGAATGTCGGAGAGGGAGGCAGGACAGCTTATGGTTAAAACCACAGTGTCAAGTTTAACTGTGGTTCATTCGTCTCCTCTGCCATTATTAGATGCACTGACTGAGCGAGACACAGAGCTTATCTGCAACAATGAAATAAAAGAGCTCCTTTCTAATATCAGGTGAGATTTTCAGGCCAGTTCCAGGACTAAACCATAAAAATGCGGACAATAATACACAAACACACACACACACACACACACACACACACACACACGCATGCACACCCTAAAATGATCAAAGAGCTCACAGTCAAATTTAAATGAAAGAAAAAAATGAATACTCAAGGAGAAAAAAAAATAACTAGAACAGCCACACCAGTTCAAAATCTATTGGTGAGGTTCTAACGATGCAGTGAGTATAGTTAGTAAACATGCAGTAAAACTTACCATAATTGTTAAATCTAGTATATTAATATAAGATATAGCATTTCAATTTATTACGTTGGGAAACAGAGTGAAAGAGAAATGAAAGGATTCAGACAGGGACCATGCAAAACAATCAATAGGGATTTGAGAGGCGGCATTTACATCCAAGTGGAATATTCTGTCTGCTTTCCCTGTCGTCTGGACAGCACTTCTCCTGACACTCCTCATGGTATATATTTACATGTAGAAATGTAAGCATGGCCAGATACCCCAAGGTAGAAATGTTCTCTTACTTCACAGATCCCATCGATACAGATGTCATTTTTGTGTGGGGAACAAGGAGTTCCATCTTTCACCTTGCCGGACATTGCAAAAAAGAATTCAAAATTCTCAGCCTTACAGTACAGTTTACATCGATCTTCCTCTAGAAGTGAAGAGATTGAGGGAACCAAGTCAAAGGGAAATTGTAAGGAAAATTAGATAACTGTGAAGAGATCCATTAAATTTACTCAGGAATCTATCATGGTCACAACGGACAACGTTATGCACAGTTTTGTATGAACATCTGTGTGTATACAGACAACAATGTATGCATGTAGCTTTTAAGAATATAAATCCCATTTAACAATTTAAGGGCTTAGGGCCAGAGCCCTTGCCTAGCATGGGCAAGGCCTTGAATTCGATCCCCAGCACGGCAACACCAAGAAAGGTCATTTAACAATCCACATAAAGCTGATTTCATATTAATACACAAAGCTTTTAATCCTTACCAACAGTTAACATACACATGATTGGTGGGTTCTGTAGCTAGCCTCCCTCGGGTAATAAATATTCTAGATTTTAGAGGTCTTATGGTCAGCCACTGATAATATATAAATGAAGGGGTACTGCCATGTTCCAAAGGAAGTACCTTTTAAAATGTTCACACCCTCGTGAACCACTAGTTGTACATGCATGCCTGCCCCATTAGGTGACTTTTATACCAGTGGTACATGCATGACTGCCCCATGCCACCCAATGGGACAGTCATACATGTACTATTAGCGATTCAGAGCCACCTGGAAGGCAGACATATGGATTACAACCCTGTCGTGAATGGGTTAAAAAACAGGTCATAAGTAAAGGTTGATGGCCTTTACTTAGGACTGGATTACTTTATATATTTAGTTATGCTTGTAAAAAAGAAAAACTTTAGGCACTTCCAAAAAGCAGCATGAGGTCAATAACATTTACAAAATATATAGAGTAAAATCACATTATGAGGATGAATAACGAGCAAATAAACCAATCCTTAGTACTGAAAAAGTAACTTCTTTTTTGTACTGAGAATCGAACTCAGGACCTCACATTTGCCAGGCAGGAACTGTGACACTGAGCTATATCCCCAGCTAACAAGGTAACTTTTGTTGACCCTAAGTCCCTGAGAAGTTTCTGGTATCCCAGGCAAAAGAAAAAATAACTTTACAGAGTTCTTGTTATCAGAAATGAATTCCAAGAGAAAGAACCCTCTTTGGCCAAGAATTTCAAATGATATTTCTCACAAGAGACCTTGCTTAGGTGACACTGAGTGCTAACCCTAACAACGGTTTTACAACAAATGTGTAAACAGTTTGCAAACAATCATGACTCATAAAACTCAACAAAGGACAAAGTCAAAACTCGAGCATGAAAGAAATTAAATTTTATGGTTGAATATGTAGATGTGTGGGTGGGTTAAGTTTTTCTCTCCACTATGCTTTTTTTTTTTTTTTAAGTAACATCTCTTTTAATGCCTCCTAATTTTTGCATATGAGCTTTGGAAATTGGATGATATCGATGTGATTTCTTTTCTCCGTCATTCCCAGGAATTAAGTTCTAGAAAGTTTGGTTTTTCCAGCACAGATGCCTGGGCAAGTTTATGAACTACTCCTTTAGAAAGAGAAGGAGAGAAAAATAACAGGAAGAAAAAAAAACTCACTATTATAGAAGAAAGACTACATGTATGAATAAAGTCTTCCTTTGCTTTTCTTAATTTCAGCAATGTCACAGACTTTCCTGTCATCAGTCTCTTTTGTGCAAGTGTCAGAAGGAGCAGAGACAGACCAGAGGGCCTGGACTTTGCTGTCTCCCTTGCATGAGGATGTGTGACCCTAACGCAGCCCGTGATGCTTTCTCCAACGCTCTCCTCAGCAGAGAGAGCTCGGTGAACATTGCAGTGTGAACGAATGAAATGGGAAGCTCTTGCTTAGGGAAAACTGCAACATAGCTAATGCAAGAACATTGAAACCAGGGAACATTTTCTGAGTTACCACATTTATTTAAGGTTCTCTTGAGGCATCCAACACAGAATCTATGTAAAGGAAAACGATAGAGCAGATTTCCTAAACTCAGCATTTGAATGAAAGAGGTAATGTGGGAAAGACCAGAGTATCCCAGAAGCCAAAGCAAAGAACAGAGAAGTGAAGGGAATGGCAACATCATCTTAGAGCAGGAACCACGGGTAAGAAACGTGGAGTTATGGGAATATAAAACTAAGAAAAAGTCAATCTTCAGAGGTTGAACTGGGAGCGACTCCAGCTCTCAATCGAATCATCTGCTGGAAACTATTGTGCATAATCCTATGTAACTATTCAGCCCCTAGAAAAATAACTCCAGTGATGGGGAGCTTACTATTTACAAATGAGACATACATCCATTTTGGACAGGCAGTATCTATTCATTCACACATTTCAAGAATCATAGCCATTGAATATATACCAGGTGCTGTTCTTAGACTCTGAAGACCCAAAAGATATGAGTATGCTCGAGGTAATGAAGACTTAGGCCTTGTGGAATCTAAATTCTTGTGGGGAGGGAGATAATAAATTGACTGGCTAAAAAATGCTTGCATTGATAAGAGGCATTAAGAATATGCCAGGGTAAAGGTTTTGGAGAATAAGATGAAGGAATAATATTTTAGATAGGCCGGTAAGGGACGTCTCTCTGACAAAGTCATGGGAGACTTCAGGGATTCTTAGCCTTTGAATTAGTTGTGTTCTCTGAAGTAACTCCAAATAAACCCAAAGCCCCTTCTATTCAGTAGTTCTTTAAATTCTTGAATTTGTTTCTTTTCAATCATAAATGTCCACAGGTTCCTCACTCTTCCATTCCTAACACACTGTTTTCAGAATATTTGTGTCTATCTCTATCTGGGTTTTTGAATAAACAGTCATGACCCAAAAAACCTGGTCAACACTCCTGAAATGGCCTGTCTGGTTTTGAGCAAAGATGCTCTCTCCTCCTTTTCCACTTGGAGGCTTTATTTGTTATGATGATTTCTCGAATCGCATTAGCTTCCTGCACGGTAACAGATCATATAGATTCATCTGGAGCTTCTGCAGAGCAATAGCCCATGCATGATCAAAACCTTGAATCCCTTCCCCTTCTCCACAGGGAAAGTTGAGATTCTCATGGGTCCTTTTTCAGCCTGGCACAGATGAGCTCTGATCAATCAAGAGGCTACAGCAGTGTAAAGGAAACAACTGGAAGAGCGACAGCTTGTTCCTCATAGGCAATAGGAAGTATGTCAAATTCTCATGCTGCAACTAAAAGAAACATTTTGAGGGCTAACCAAAAGAAAAACAAGCAAATTTAAACAGGAAAGTGCAAGCCATAACTTTAAGGGCTAACCAGCGTGAAGAACCTAGTACCGAGACAATTTGTATTCAGGGCTGTGAATGCGCATGCATGAACACACACTCTCTACGCCCTGCCCTTCCCGTGCTCAGTACTGTCTGCCATGGCTGTGGCTGAGGCTGGTGTCTCTATGGAGTATACGTGGTTTCTTGAATTTTCAGTCTGGACAGTTCATATCAATTTCAAGTAACATCCCTGAGAGGCAAAACTGCTGAAATGTCAAAGTTGAGTTTAGAAACTTAAGGACATTTCACACACATGGATCTTTTCCCTTACAGATGTGGGACACACGGGGTTTCTTGTGGTGGGGGGTGGAAAAATAAAACCTATGGAAATCAACAAAAAAATAAAATAAAAGAATAAGGACGAGTCTGAGGAATGAAAGGGAAACAATGACATGCTCAGACACTGGCAGCAATTTTTTCTGTGTCACTCATTCCTATTAGTATCCATACAGCAACATTTATTTGAGTGTTACAGACAGTGAATTACCTTCCACTTTTGTATAAGGTTTCCACTGGTAGAACCATCCACGGAAAGGTTTGCTGTTGTATTCTGCACACTGCTGGGCTCGAAAATCCAAGCTATTTGCACTACAAGGGTCAATGTTGCACAGCTTATAAATACGGCTGGATCCCGGACAGAACTTGCCACCATACTGAGGCCTAAAAATAAAATTCAAGAATTTTAATGCTAGTGGTCAAATGCCTCATTACTCACATGCAATAAGGTATGAAGGGGTAATCAAGGTGACCATTTATCACAGAAATGGGAATGCACAGCATACAGCTTGCTGCATCCATTCTTGTTCTGAACAGACATAATTAATCAATCAGGGAATACTTTTTTGTTTCTATTTTTTTTTTTCAGAAGCTGGACATGACCTCAAAATCTTTTGCAACATATCTTTAGACAGCTGCTATCAAGGTTCACTGATTGGAAATGCTATGTGTGATTGAACTTATTTGCTATCTCTGTTCCAATTTTATATTCTGGCAATTCCCTTAGTAATTGATGAAAAGATATCCTTGACATTCATCAGATTGCCCGTGTGTCAGAGAAACATATAAAACCACTGAAATGTTCTTAGTAAAATGTGTGTGTGCGTGTGTGTGAAAGTCCTACTGGCCATGTTCCCTGATCCAGCTCTGCCAGTCCCCAAGATGGCATTCTGATTGCTGTCTGACTCTTAGGTTTTATTTGACTTGATCCTAAAATGAGGGAAAATACTGCCTTGTTTTCCTCTGCATAATCACTTCTTAACTTTGCAGGTGGCCCACTGCTTTCCTGCCAAGTGCAATGGGAAATGGATTTCCAGAAGAGGGAATCCCATTAGAACATAAATAATTACGAGCTAATGGTGAGATCTTCAAGATCTTAGAGGAAAGACTGATCTGCAAAAGCCAGAAAGGAAAACAAAAAGAAAAAGATGACAACCACACTAAAAATTACTACTACCCCACTTATCCGGTCCATTCTGTGCATGAAGCGAAGACTTCTTCTCCCCCCTTTCTCAGCGTGGATCATCACACACGAAAATTCACTTCCAACATGGATCATGAAAGGAGGCTCCAAGTTAATAAATTTCTGTGATTAAAATTCCTTGTCTCTCTAGGAAGTGCAAGTATTCTCTGAAACGCCCCTGGATTTGCTGCAGCATATTTTACCAAGTCCTCCTATAACTGCAACGTTAAGATGGATTCAGCAGAAACAGGAAGAGCTGTGCTGCCAGAATGGGATTTTTGTGTTATTTCGAAACATTCTGCAGCAACTCTTTTAAACATGCAGCAGCCATGGTCCTAGAGTAAATCCCTGAAGACTTCCTATCTAAAAAGCATTTAGAAAGCTTTATCATATCCTCAAGATTCCCAGTCTTCTTAATAAGACAGGTTTAAAACTAATTGCTGCATTTAAGACTTTCTGAGAGTTAACAAATAACCCTCGTGTGGACTACTCATATTAAATGAAGTGAAACAGGACCACAGTGTGCTGCTTTGCCAACTTGTAGAACCTGTGACACGAAAAAGACCTCCAAGGGCATCATCATGCCTTGCCTTGTTTTATGGGGAAGCAAAAAATGGCTCATAGAGCTCAGAAATTTTGCAGAATGAGAGTCACACAAGCCCAAGAGACAGAGCAGAGCTCAACCTCAGACCTATGGACTCTGCAATTCTTTTCCTACTCAGGTATGCTTGGATCCGAGTTAGGCAATAGGGAACTGCATGGGAAGAGGGAGAGGGAGACGCAGAGGGAGAGAGTGCAGTGGTTAGGAGCTGGCCTTTCACAAGTAGGTAGACTTGGGCCTTAAATATGCACTGCCTCCAGGTTGACTTCAGCCAATTTTATTTAATCTCCTCATTTGTAAAATGTGGACAATTATGACCACCGATATCACCCCTATAAAGAATTTGAGGTGGTTTCAGTACAAACTAAAACTATTTTTAAGTAGTTTATACTTCTGTAGCAAGTGCCCATGTTGTGCTGGGTATGACACTAATTTTTACATATTCACAGATTTCCTTTTTCATTTGGGGTAAACATAATCAAAAGTAAAGGCTGCCAAGAATTTGAGCTTTGTAAAAGTTAAATCGTCCAACTCAGGTACATTTTTCTGTAATCTTAAACATTAGAGTTAGGATAAATTAACAGGAAGTGCTACTATTATGCTCCTTGCTGCAAAAAGTTCTTTATGATTAGAAATTAAAAATAGAAGCAAAAAATCAAAGTCCTAAGGACTTGATTTTGTCCTTATGGTACTATGTGTTTGCTTGTGCCTAATTCATCCTGACCACAGTGGTCATGAAGTCTGTTGGTTACATCATTATTATCACTTGTGGAGTTCTGTTATACACACACACACACACACACACGAATTCCTGCCCCCTCCCAGACTTTGTCAGTAAGAAAATATGTGTGTTTTGAAACAGAATCAGTATTTTTTTTAAGGTACTCTGGTGATTCTGGTATTTGAACCTGGGAATCACTGGTTGGAGAAGAGGTCACAAGTTTGGTCCCACCATTGCCCTGGAGCTAGGCTTCCTTCCAAACTCCATCTGCTAAGTGGCATTAGAATAAATGGTATATAACTCCTGCTGGAATAGACTCATGTTTGAGGGAATTTCTAGAATGCCTTGGCATGCCACTATTAATTTGCCTGAACAGAGTTTATACGAATTTACCTGGGCTCTTTTATGGTAGAATTTACTTAGACTCTTTTAGAGTAGATGTGTAGGACTTTGAGCTGACTCGGCCATTAGCCACAGGGTGTCCAGACAGGGGCTTCTGTTGTGTTGGGGTGCCCAAGTTACCCAACTGGAAAATAACTGGATTTGATGAGGGTTCAACCTATGTATTGGTTCTGATTGGGAGCAAATGCCTGGAAAAGTAGTTTGAGAGATCCCTACAGTATAGTAAGTCTCAGTAAAAAAACAGGGCTGGGGACGATGAAAATTGTCCACTACAAATCCAGGATAAAGGAGGTAGCCTAGGGCATTCTGAGACTGATAACCTTTAAACTCTTGGAAAGCTCCACAAATTTGGGAAATCCATAAATCAGCCAGAAATCACTCATTTTGTATAAAAAAAATATACACACTGGGGGAAGATATCACTGGATGAAATAGAAACCCTACACTGCTTCTTAGATGAGGAAATAAGAATGGTTAGGTTGAGTGACATGAACAGAACCAAAGGCTGAAACTGAAACAAGAAATCAGTAACTTGAAATAGGAAGAAAAAAGCCAGCTTTATTATAACAAAGCAAATTAAGAGCAGAGAGAACAATTAATTCAATTGTCTTGGGATATCCTATCATCTACTTGTTTTATTTGTGACTTCGTGCATAGTTAAAGTAAACAGTACTCTGATTATCTTTAATATTGTCTAATGGGACCAAATGCACCAAGTGGAAATACTTTAGTGATTAATTCTTTTATAAGGCTTCTCTAAAATTACAATATGATATTTCCACGAACAATGCCCTATTATAATAAGAGCTCTCAGTCCCGCAGATATGAGAAAGGTTTTCATTTAACTCTCAAGGGGCATTATTCATGCACTTTACCAGCACAGCTATTAAACTAGGTAATCTATTTCTTTCTTGGGAAAATATCGAGATTATAAAATGTTGTGATGTACGAAAACCAGATCCACGTAATACACTTCAAAAATGTAAAGCAGTATAATGATTTCAACAATCCTATCCACAACATGGGCTACATTCAAAGTATCAGACGGGTAGTTTTAATAATCTGGCATAAGTCATGAACACATCACAGATCTTTCCTTTATGCCCAGTGCCTGGGTCTGATGAGGCTCCAGTGAACTTTTGGCCTCGTAGGCCATGGGGCAATGCCTGGAGATATTTTCAATTACAGTTTGGAGGGTAGAGAGATGGGAAGTGATCCTGCTGGCACCTAGTGGGAATGACAGGTATCCTGTAATATTCCAGACAAACCCTACGACAGGTGTGTTCCAGCCCTTCAACTCAAGAGTTCCAAAGGTGAAAAGCCCTAGATGGACCCACGATATCCCAAGAAACACCTACAAACAATTCATGCTTAAAGTATCCCTTATATTTTGAAAGAAATGAGATGTTTTATCTAACCCAGACTGCTGATTCAGATGAAGTATCCTGCCTGTTTCAAAGTTTCCTTTTGCTTTAGTTTCCTAACTTAGTGTAATTCTCAATTTACCCAACATTTATGCCCTGTTTACTTCCTGCCAGGTGCTTTTCAAATCAAATTATCACTATTACTTCTGCTGGTTAGGTGCCATCGTTACCCCATTTTTATAAATGCGGACCCTGGGAACAGACAGAGACTGTCACCCATGGCCACATGGCCTGCACTGGCAAGCCCAGGATGCAAACCCAGGCTGCTGGGCTTCAGAGTCTGCCTTAACCTCTGTGCCACCACTGCAGTCGTGTGGTAAAAATAAATGCCTGGTTTTCCATGTCCCTGCCACATTCTTCTCATTCCACTGCACCCTCTAAGATCTAGTAGTGTCAGTAATGCCTCTGCCTCTCCGCCTGCCTTTGTGGGGTGACCCTGGGTGACCTTGCTTGTCTTACTTTTCTTTCCTTGCTGAGGCAAAATACCAAAGTTAAAGGAGGAAAGGTTTATGTAGCCCACAGTTTGCAGAGGGTTCAGTCTGTATCAACCGGCTCCAAGGCAGAGTGGCACATGGGAGAGGGGCAACTGTTCATGGTGGCAGAAGACAGCAAAATCAGTCAGTGAGAGCAGAAAGGGGGAAACAAGCCACTTTCTGCCCCTTTTATCCTATTCAGACTGCTGGGATTAGGGTGGTACCAATCCAGTCAGAGGACTGATCCAGCAATCACCCAATCTTCATCCCAGCATCTTTAAGCCCAGCACTGCACTATGAATCAGTTACACACTCTAGATCCAGCCACCTCTGAAAAACCCTGCCCCTCCCCCCACAATGACTGCATGAGGCTTAGGGGGGCCATCTAGACACAAACCATAACACTGCCCTCCTGGTGAGCTTGAGGTGAGGACTTTGAAAACCACACAGGCTCCAGAATGTTTTGTGCAGGATCCAAGAGATGCTCCCTAGTCTTTGAGGCATTTTCTAGGCACAATTTCTAATTCCACCCAAACCATTTGAGGTGGGTGACACATCTCCATTTCCTATGACACCCAAGCTCAGAGTTCAAGTGACTTTGCAGAAGCCACACACTAAAAAGGGGCAAACACAGGATCTGGAGTCTATTTTGAAAGCGTAGCTCTTTCTCCATCAGCATGCCGAAAGGGAAATACCTACTTCACACATAAAATGGAGCATGTAAAAGTAATCCAAAGCTAGCTTTGTATCACTGAGGACAGATAGCAGTGTGACTTGATAAGGGGTGACCACTGGGAATCTCAATCCATGGATGACTTGGTTAATCTTCACAGTGGCTTTTAGTTTTGTTTTTAAGGAAAATCAAAACAATTTGTTCTCAATTTTTCAAAACCAGGAAATTTCACCCTCATTTCTTGCCTGGTTTCTCTTGAAAAGTCAGGTCTATCTGTCAACACACATTGCTGCACATTTCTGCATAGCAACAACCTCAATTTCTCCAGCCCAAGTTGGGAAACACACATAGGTTCTGACAACCACGCTCTGTGTTTTGCAATGTCTCAGGCACCTGACTATATGGCTGTAGAGCTCCTACTGTGATTTAAGAAAGTAACTCACACTGTGATGACTGACCCGCGACTTCAAAAAAAGTTTTTTTTTTCTGGTAGTGGGAATTGAGTTATGGATCTTTGTCCTGAGTTACACCCTTAAAGTCTTTTAAATTTTTTTTTAATGTTGAGATAGGATCTCACTAAAGCAAAAAGTTGCCTAGACTGGGTTAGAACTTTTAATCCTCTCGTCTCAAGCTTCTTGGACAGTTGGGATTATAGGAATGAGCCACCTGGTCGAATCAGCCTATGGTTTTTGATCATTATACTGACACAAAGTAGCTCCCCTTGCTGTATTTTGGTTTCTGCCCACCCTGCCACTCCCCAGTACACAGAGCCTTGGTAGGCAAACAGCAAAACACTGTCTATTGCCATTAAGCAAAAGAATGAAAACAACATTGACACAGCCTGTCCCCGGTTGAATTGAAAGTCAAGGTCTTCCAAAGACCAACTTTCTCTTAGAGTCTTACTTGGGGTTGTTGCAGTGTCTCTCTTGATACTTGACTCCTCCACCACAAGTCCGGGAACATTCTGACCACTTTGACCAAGCGGACCACTGGCCATGGACGGGCCGGGGTCCGAGCTCCCCCAACTTCACACACTGGCCTTGGCGACACCACTGTGGAAAGAACAGGACATGCTTCCTGTCAGAGACTCCCCAGGGAGATGAAACACATGCACAGTAACAAAGACACTGTGTGACACTCTGATTAGTCCCGGCCCTTGCTGGGCTTTATAAACACTTGGATATGCCAGCTCTGCCACCTGCATTTTGACAGGCTGCCATCTGGAGAAGTGTCACAGGCTTTGTGACCCATCCAGATAACATGCCACCCGACAGCCAAGAGTGGGTGACAAAATTACAGCAGAGTCTCTCTTGTCAGCCACAGACAGTACTACCTAAGGGACAATTCAGGTCATTCAAGCAAAGACAGTTTTTAAGCTATCAGCCAAGAATTGATCATTTTGAGTGATTTTTCTCATCACAAAAATAGATGTAATTATATATACATTAGATTTTTGTTTATTCAAAACATCTATGCAGAATCGCTCATGAAACTAAGTAACTCAATACCATTGGTCTGCCTATATGCAAGGTCCCTACTTAAGACCCTGTGATGCCTCTGTACTCTTTGAGCATCTTTGATGAGTTAGATCTGAGTCTCTCATTTGCCCAGTGTCTGTAACAAGGTAGCACGAGATGTTTTCTGTGCTTTGCAACAAATTCAGAGCTATGCTGCTTATCTCCCTCCTTGGGGGTTGCATTAGCCTATGGTGATTTTTATTTTCCCTCCTGTGGTGCTTCTATTACGGGCAAGTTCTGCATGACTAAGCACAACTGCGCACTTTCCTAAAAGCCTCTGCAATTAGATACAAAGGGCTGGGTTTGGGCCATGCCAGATTTTGTTGAGGAATGGGGGTTCAGTTACAGAATTATGGGGGAGATTGTTTTGACATCTGAATCTTCACATTTCCCCTGTGATACATTTGGCTTCGTGGCTGTCGGTTGTGTGGCTTCGTTGCTAGTGCGCATTGTCTAGGTTAGCACACCGCTTCCTTTCTTCATATTCTTGCCATGTGCTGATTAAGTCTTCTGTGTTTTAAATGTTTTCCCCTGGATTAATTGCCATTTCAGAGATGGCATGAAATCACATAACATTTTGGGAACTTTTTGTGGGGAGCAAATGGTCATTTGAGGCGACCGTCGACCAAAAGCATGCATCTTCCCTACCAGTAATCATTGGCGCCACTGGGCTCAGCTTGGAGGCTGAGACACAATGACAAAAATAATAGCCAGTAACAGTATCACTAGTGGTGGTGAAGTTGCTTCTGTCCTAAAAGTGGTGAGGAGAACTTCGTATGTAAAATCTCATATAATCCTTGCAGAGCTTTTAGGAGTTGGATACTAGTTACACAGATGAGAGAAATTTAGTGAAGAAATATTAACATGCTCATAGTCACACAGCTACCTGCACCCCTGCTTAAGTAGCAGAGTCTAGATTTAGCTCAGTAGACAAAGCTCATAATGGGACTTCCTCTTCTTATCTCAGAGGTATAGTACTGATCAATACATCTTTTTGGGGGGGGAGGGGAAGGACTGGTACTGAGGATTGGACCAGGGCCTTGCACTTGCTAGGCAAGTGCTCTACTACTGAGTTACATCCCCAGCCCCGATCAATATGTATCTTAATGCTAATCTAATGTCTTTTATGGAAATGAGGTTTTTTCTGTTTTGTTTTTTGGGGCTTTTTTAGATCTGTTCTAATCAGTCAGTAAACTGGACTTTTATTATTATTTCTGAGTGTATCCTAGACTGGGTTAGGCTGATGATAGCTTGCCTTGCTCTGGCTTTCCAGTGTAGAAAGTAGGAATACATAGGAATTTACACATAGACATGTGAATAATCACATGCATATATAAACTACATAGAAAAGTAAATATTAAATAGTGCAGAGCTAATTTTTATCCATCTATCCACAGATAGATCCAACCGAATGGTACTGTTTTGCACCAGTACCTTCTGATAGGTAGCATGCACAACCGGTTTTGGTTTTGGTTTTGGTGGTGCTGGAGGTTGAACCCAGGGCCTTGTGCATATAAGGCAAGAACTCTACCACTGAGCCACATTCCCAGCCACAAACTCTTTTTTTTCTTTGCACATATATCTTGAGATAAAAGTATATGGCTTTTATGTCCTCAAACATTTACTAAGTATTCACAGTACACATATCACTGAAGGACAACAGGCTGGAGTAGCGTGGAGGAGGATATATTTGGGTTCTTCTGGTTACAAACAAAGCGTGAAGCAGCCGCTAGACTTCACCTGGCATTCAGGTGAAACAGGACTAAGCATGGCCTTGCAGGCTAGTAAAGAGCCATCTGCACCCCCAGGTGAAAGAACCAGAGGAATGAATTGATATAAATTGATAGAGATAGACAGAGAGAAATCATTACAGTATAGTGAGGATGGATGGAATTTACCAGGATGCTTTCTGCTGGGGATGGCCTTATAGTGCAGGGCTTTCCCCCAGCATTAATTTATAACCTACGTTAGAGAATACTGGGAGAGGCGGTGGTATATTAGGCCATTTGCTTTTAAGCTTCTGGCCTACTTTATCTTTTCCTCTGCTTACCAAAGTCTAATGCAGGTGTGTTTAATCCCCATGGATTCAGATCCCTGATGTATTTACGTAACAAGATTCAAACCTATATTATATATTACTTATTTGCCTTATTTATATCAATCTTTTCTTGTATTTATGTCAACACTTCGCAGGTTTAATACTATAGCTTTTTAAAATCCATTAATTCTCAAATTGCATGTTGTAAGTCTTGAGGCTTCAAAAACAAAAGTGATTTGAACAGTGTTTATGTTTTCGATGAGCCCATTAATTCATTGTTTGTATCATCACAGCTATATTTCTACTAGAAATTTTAGTGAGAATCCTTATGGTAATTTCCTAGAAGCAATATATCTGATTAGAATCTATGCATAACTCTCCAATTTCTAAAATGTTTATTATCTGTAAAATAAATAAATATTCAAAATTAAACATCAAAAGTCTCCTAAAATATACTGAATAAGTGCTTTAAAAATACCAGGAAACATTCATCTGTTGGATATCTGTTAGTTGGCATTTGTCTGTGATTTGCTTCTATTTTTGGCCTCTCTCTAAAAAGGTGCTTACCCTTCTTTGCCCACTGAGGAACTTCTACACAAACTCCAATGTCCACTGTGCTATACCCACTTGCTGTAGTTATTCTAAGTGTGTCCCTAATCCAAAGCATGACTTCATTCTTCTGATCCTTGATAGCAACTAGTGCTCAAAGAGTGTGTGCCCTGAAGATTGTCAGAGGTACTGGCTTGTGTAGAGGTTCCCTGACTTGACTATGAAGGCTCGAAGGGGCGTGACTGAGTTATATTCATCTCTGTATCCCCAGGGTATCCTGCACCCAACATCAAGCACTTTAAAGATCATGGAGAACTGGATTTACTTTAAATGCCCCTTCTACACAGGCTTGTCCTGCCGGTTGGGTGCCAAAAACAGATCAGCAAGCCTGCAAGCGTCATCATTTACAGGAGCTCTGTCACGGTCTTTCAAATGAACTCCCCAAATCTGAACCATCGACTGGTACTCCCAGGGCAACTTGCCCTCAAGATTTTACTGGGAAAGGGAGGGAGATAGAAACTAATATATGACAGTGCTTAATTGAAGGGAGAAGCGGGCATGGCAGAAGCTCAAAGTCAGCTCCTGTGAGCAGAACAGCAGAGGCTTTGATTTGGAGGGACAATCACTTCATTGCTGCTTACTGGGACACCTGCTTACCAAGGCATCTACAAAGAATGTCAAGTGTAAGAGGCACAAGGTATGCAATGAAGCTTATTAGCTGAGTGAAATGGAGATATTTTGACTCTAGCCTCCATATAAAAAGGAAAAAAAAGGAAAGCACAGGCAAATAAAACCCTTAAATAATTGAACTGGATGGGTTACATTAGCAGTCAGGATGCCACATAATGCTGGTTACTGTAAAGAGAAGGCAGAAAATGTTTTCAGCCAAGGCAATGCATTCAAAGGTCATAGAACAAGTAGTCTGGTTGTGTCCTATGACTTTCAAATTCCCAGAACTAAAAACTAACAAGTATGCAGTTTACCATACTCAAGCCACAAACGGTTCCTTCGGCTGCTGGCATAAACTTGGTCTCACACCTGTGGCCCACTCGGTGGCACCAAAGTGATTTGCAAATGTCCTGAAAGGAAAGAAAGTGATCATGAGGCTGATGCTCCCAGAAAAAAAAGAACATATACAAAGCTTGTATACATAATATTAGACTGTGGGGTCACTGAAATCAGATCAAGTATTCAGAAAGAGGCAAACAAAGTTGGAAAAAGCAAGGTAGCAGGTTCTAACAACGTATGATCAGGGAGGCTCTACGGCACCTGTACGTTTATGGCTTCATAATGACTGGGTTAGCACAGTTAATTAGGAGAACACATGACTTGGACCCAAGAGATCTGGCACCGGCCTCACAAAATAGACCAAGACAGGAATAAACCGCTCTGATTCAAATCCTTATCCTAGAATTCCCAAGTGTATGTCCCATGGACATGTTACAGAATCTACTAAGGCTGCAGGTTCCTCTGTTTTTACTGCATTTTTCTCAGTTTCCACTGTAAAAAGTGACAAAATTAGCACTTGAGTCTAAATACCAGTTGTCAAGTATGAAATGAAACAATGCATGTTATGATTAGCTTGCCTGGCATACTCAGTTCTCCAAAATATTGGTTAGGATCACTTTCTTCAACATTATTACAAAGTTCAATCACTTAGATAATTTAATTCTCATTCTGGACCTGTGAGAATATTTTAATTATCACTGTAGACTGCGTTAGGCTAAAGGATGGACCCTAAGATGTTTATATCCTAGTCTCTGGGACCTATGGAAATATGTGAGGTTACACAGCAAAGAGGAGAATTAATATTGAAGGTGAAATTGAATTTGCTAATCAAGTGACCGTGAGATGGGGAGACTACCCTATATTTTCCAGGCGGGCCCAGTATAATTGCAAGAGTTTTTAAATGGGAAAGAGGAGACAAAAAAGCACCAGAGAAATGGTGACCTGAGGGGAACTCAGAAGGATGCTGCTGGTTCTAAAGATGCAGGACTGGGTCAAACACCAGGGAATATAGGAAGCTTCTAAAAGCTGGGCAGGACAAGCAAATAGCTGCTCCCTTAGAGGTTCCAAAGGAACACAACCTTGCTGACATCTTGATTTCAGCCATTTCGAATGTTTACACCCCAAACTGTAAGACAATAAACTTGTGTTAAGTCACACGAAATTCATGGAAATGTATTACAGCACCAGTGATAAACTAAACTCATTGAGAATCTAAACTAATTGAAACTCATTTAGCTGAGGAGATGGAGTAAGTTACCAGCACTTTCAAAGGTGCAAAGTCACACAGCTGGCAAGGAGCAGTCGGGACTCCAGCTAACCTGGCTCCAGAGTCGAGGTCCCTCACCACTACTCTGGACCTGGGTTTGCCATGGATGGATGTTGGAAAGCTCTCCGTCATTCCGAGCTTCAGTTCCTCATCTATAAAGTAAGGGGACTGAACTAGGGAACTTCCAGCTCAAGGAGCTGCAGGTGCTATACTAAATTATGTCATCAGTAGAACATCGTGAGACATCAGCAAACATCAAAGGGGCTCTGTTTTGTATGCCACATTCTTTTCACTGAGGTAGAAACATGAACTCACCCAGTTGGGAGAAAATACTGACAATAGAAAAGAAGACACCATGACATTCTGTGGACACTTGATCTAACTCTAGAAATTCAACTAACTAAACACTCAATTCCTCAAGAATTCCACTCAACATTTTATAAAAATATAGCAAGAACATGATTAGTAATATTTCACACATTAAAAAAAACTTTCTGGTGGAGTAAGAGAACAGGGAAACCAGATGTATGGGGTGATTCTCATCTTATAGACCGTAAAATTCTTCCCTCCCAAAGAGAATGCAAGGATATTTATGTCAATGCTTAGAAATGTTACCACCACCAGCAGCCCCACACATGAGCTTAAGGGTCATTTGCAGATCTCAAAGCTCCTAAGACACAATAGATATATCTTTCCATGAAAGTGCTAGTTACATTAGCAAGAAGAATGAGGCAAGCTCCCAAGTCTAATCACTTCTAAATGAAGTCACCCTGGGGTGCAGAGGATATAATTAATGCAGAACAGAGAGCAGTCTAGGTCCAACTGGAGAATGAGGGGTGGCCAGTCTTTGGAACAGTTAAAGGCATACTTACAAAGGCTTTCTGAATTAGATTTCTATCCTTCTCACAGCCATGGAAAGCTCTAACCCATAGCCACAGCCTATGTGGCTGCCTCTAAAATGACCCTAGGGCAGACCAAAGAAAGGAGGCTCCATGCCATGGCCAGTGCCAGGCCACAGGACTGAGAAGGAGGATGGTTGGAAAGGGCCAGGGGAATAAAGCAAAGCAAAGCAAAACAAAACAAAAAACACCAGGATTGCAGAGTAAAACAAGACAGGCTGTACGAACATGTTATTTCTTCTGCGGTGAAGTGCAGAAGTCAAATGTAATTATAGCCAACTACATGCTTTGACGACCAGGAAGCCCTCTGAGAAAGCTCCCTTTCAAAGTAAACACAAAGGGAGGTTTGCACTTTTTTGCTTGTGCCTCTCTCTTTTTTCTTCCAGCACATTCAACTAACTTCTTCTTATCTGTAATTACCTGGACTTAAGTCATAATTTAAGGGAAAAAGAAGTAACTGTAGAGACCCCGAGGTCTCGTGTTGCCTGGATTTGATTTGTCTGACCGAGGCCACATTTTTAAGGGAAGAGACTCGACGCTGTCCACTCTCCATCCTGTTGCTCACTGACCCTGTCCTCTGGCTTTATTCCATTGACCAGACAGTCCTTCGGATAAAGCCTGCCATGCCAAAAATGTTCATGGTGTCTGAAAATCAAATTTTACAAAAGTGTCTCAAACTTAACACATTCAAGATAAAATTCCTCATCAGTCCGGTAAAGCTCTTCCATAGTCAGCCCTCCCTGTCTCACTTCATACCATCTCCATCCTCCCATCTCTCAGACCCCAAGTCCTATAGTAATCTTTGATTCCCCTCCCCAATCTCTGCCTGTCTCTCTCTGTCTCTGCCTGTCTCTCTCTCTCCATTAGGAAATCTGCCAGTAGATCCTGAAATCATATTGGCTCTACCTCCAGAACAGCTCTAGAACCTGGACGATTATCACCACATCCACAGCTACCACCCTCTTCGAAGCCACCTGTGAGCTGGCTTTCTGCCACCCCTACCCTCACGCCATGCCCGCATGCTCTGCTTTCCTCCATTCCTGCCCAATTTATTCTCAACTAAGCACTGTCCACTATGGTAGCTTGTAGCCCCATGGGACTTGTTCCTAAATTGAAATGTAGATTATTTACATGTAAATTAAAAATTCACTCCCTCTATCATACTCGTTCATGGTCCCAAGATGAGATGTGATGAGCAGCTACCATCTTGGATGGCAGGGAGCATTCCTATCACTGCAGAAAGTTCTACTGCCCAGCACTGAGCTGGAGGGATCCTTCCACATCAGGTCAGCTAGCTCGTGTCGCATCTCTGCTCCTAACCATGTGGCGCCATCACACTTCACTCAGAGAAAAATCCAAAGTCCTTATTATTCCCTACCCAGCCACAAGCCATTGGGTCTCCTTGATCTTTCTGACCCGGAGTTGCCCCAACTCACCCCTGCTCACTCTGTTCTCTCCTTGTTGGCTTCATGTTACTCTGTAAACACCTTCAGTGTGCCTCAACACGGCCTTTGCGTAGTCTGCTGTGCCTCCCAACTCTCTGAACATCAAACACTTTTTTACCTCCAAGTCTTTGCCTAAATTTCACCTCTAATGGCCTGGCTATTAAAATGTAACCATGTACCAACCAATAAGCTCCCAATTTCTCCTTCCTACTCCATACATTTTTAACACTTGAGATTCTATGTGTATAATGCCCCCTGCCCTTGAAACATCAGCGCTACACAGGGAAGGGACTTTGCGTTTTCTCTGATGCACTTTGAGAACCTGGAATAGTACCTGCTGCAAAAAATATTTTGCAGTACATCAACATATAAATGAAAATTATTGACTTTATAGTTACAAATCATCTACACTGATAATAAAGACCATGAAGTTCTTAAGAAAAATCTTAATTTAAAATATAGCAAAGAGGACCGGGGATTTAGCTCAGTGGCTCAAGCACTTGCTTGGTAAGCACAAGGTCATGAGTTCAATCCCTGGTACCAAAAAAATAAAATAAAATACAATAAAATAAAGCATACCGAAGAATCTGACAAAATCCATTACAAAAAACTGGTGCTGATACATAGGTGCCTGGATTATTGTTCTGCATCCTAATGATGACCCTGTGAGAAAGGTACAAGCATTTTCCTCAACACGCTCCTAGGAAAGCTGACATTCAAGAGGAATTAAGTAAACTCCTCAGCTGCCATTAGCAGGTAAGTCTCTGGTTGACCTTGAATTAAACCCACTTATCTTGAGCATCACTGCCCAAGCTTTCAAATTAAGCAGTGGTTCAAAAGCAACAGTTAAAAAGTAACAATCAACAAGAATTGTCGCCAGTATCATTTCTGAAATCCAGATTACTGAGGTATAATTTACTGCCATAATATCCATAATGTGCACCCATTATAAGCGTATGGTTTGGGGACCTTTTTTTTTTTAAAGCAAAATATGCACACCACTGCAGACACCTCATAATCAAGCAAAATTCCCCTCAGAGGCAACCACTGCTCTGATAGCCATCACTATGAATTAGTAATGTTTTTTTTTTTTAATTTTGTGTAAATGGAATTAGGCAGCATGGACTTTTGTTTTGTTCTTTTCACCTGGCACTAGAGATTGAAGTCAGGTTGATGGCAGTGAAATTTTAAACATTTGACATAGTTTTGAACCATATCTTGCAACTGCTTGCTCCCACACACACTCCTGTGATTGCCATCTGCCACCATGTGACACAGCCAGAAGGGCCCTCTGTAGCTGAGCTGTCACCAGGGCCATGATGACCAGGAACTTCCCAAACTGTGAGCTAAAGAAACCTCTTCTTTATAAGTAGCTTGCTTCAGGGATTTTTGTTATAGCAACAAAACACTGATGAATACAAACATTTTGGAAGGGAACAAAGAACAAATTTGATGTGCTAAAGACAGAAAATTTGAGACTGGGAGAGAGGAAGCAAGGAGAGGTGACAAAAATAAACAGACTCAGACCTGTGGCCAAGGCAGCTGCTGAGAAAGAACAGTCAGGTATGGTGGTTGTGAGAGAGGGATGCTTCATTTATGGAGTGATATAACTACATGGAGAGATCACTGCTCACAGACTGCCCAACGAAGAACCACTGCCTTCTTCTTTTCACGGATGTAGACACTTGCATGGAGGGACATTTGAGTCACTTGCCCAAGCTTCTAGGAAGTGGTGGAATCCCATCCCAGATCCAAGTCTATCTAACGCTAAAAGCCAGAGAAAGTATAATGTCCAAAAACTGTGGAATTCAGTGGTTCTCAAACTCAAGATGGCATCAGAATCACCAACAGCCAGAGACAGAGATCCCTGGACCCTGCACCTGAAGTCCCTTATCTCTCAGGCCTGGGGTGGACCTGAGCACGTGTACTTCCAACAAGTCTCAGGTGACACTGACATATCATATGTGCTGATTTGAGAGGACACTTGAGAATTAGGTTGTTTGATTTTGGTACTTCTCACTATTATCCAAATGGCTTTTTAGGAAGCATGGAGAAGCATGTGTTTCGGGAAAGGGATGGGATGGGACGGGAAGGGACAGGAAGGGAAGGGAAAGGGTGGGGTGGGGTCAGGTGGGATGGAACGGTGGGGATGGAATTGGGCGGGGTGGAATAAGGAGGGGAAAGGAAAAGGGCAGGAAGGGCAGGGAAACTGCACGGAAAGGGCAGGGCAGGACAGGGAAGAGAAAAAGGAAAAGGAAAGGCAAGCTACGGAAAAAAGAAAGAGAAAGTAGTGGATAAGATAGTGGAGGCTCCAGAGACAAATGTCACCTCTCCCCTGCAGCTGGAGGTGCTCTAAACTGTTTATGTCAAGCAGGACAAATCAGGATTTTTTTCATTTTGGAAACTCCTTCTAACTGGAGCCTGCCAGAGAACCACTGAATTTACGATCCTCCGAGGTATGGTCATGGTTCAATTTATAACTAGAATTAGGAAGAATACCAAACACTCAGTTATGGTCAAAACAAAATCCACATTCAGGATCCACCAGCCAACCTACCTTCTCCATTCTATCTTATCATTATCTTAAACACTTTCTCTCACTCTTAAGTAAATCTCCCTGCCCCTCCAGACATTCCTGCTTCCTGGCCTGCCCTTCACCATTTCAGTCCATCTTCACGTTTGGAATTTTCCTTCCCCTTCGCTTTTTGCTGGGAAGACCCTCAGAGTGAGATACTATCTTTTAAAAGTATGATATAGCTCCAGAAAAGGATCCATAATTTAAGAATGACTCCTTAAACCCTGTACACCATCCGACGCAGAACAGGCACCACACAAATGTGTGTTCAGTGTGTGATCCTGAAGGAATGATAGTAATTTTAGGAACCTCTTTTGTAATTCAGCAGAAAATCATCCTCATTACCTCTGCTTCTATATGTTCCATAGCAAATACATAATATTGGATTGATGATTAGGAAAATCAATGAGTCCTCCAGAATGAAGTGAATAAGAGACAAAGTTAGGAGATAAACTCATTTCAACAACGTAAATGGCTATTTACTTCAGCCAAAAGCCTCAATGTTACAGGCTATTAGGAACATTACAGAGTTTGCTATTTTTTACATACAAACATGCCAGCATTTGCCAAAGTAAAGCCCATGTGCCAGGGAGGATACATGAAAAAATTTTTGTGGATCTGGATAAATATTTAAAGTGCATTAATATATATAATCCCATACTACACCTAAGTTTTGATATGCATTTTTCCTAGGAATGGGCTTATGTTTTTGAAAGTGAGTGATCTGCAGAAAAGCAATAAGTGAATAAAAATACAGAGCTATCACACAACACGTGAAGGTAGTTGTAAGTGACTGAAGGTTAGGAAAACCTGTATTCACTGGGAGACATAAGAAAGCTTACCATCCTTGTGGATGGTTTGTTTTGTTTACATGTCATCAGTTAAAAATTTTGTGGGATTGGGCAAATTGAATATATTCACTGAGATCCAAGTGAAAAGTGGTAATAATTTTGACTTTCAAGATTTTCTGAATGTTGAGATCACATAAAATAAATCTCTAAGTGGAAATGCTTTATTGGCACACAGGCCCACTCAGAAACCCCTGGGGGACAGCGGATAGTGTGACAGCAGTGGGCAATGGTGCCAGGTAAAGGTGATGGTGGATGGTGGTGTTGGGGACACTGTTATGATGGCAGAGATGTTGCTGTTGAGTGGTTGTTGGTGATGGTGGTGATATTGGTGGTGGTGGTGGATGGCAGTGAAAAATGACAGGGAAAAGAAGAGCAGGAGGAAAAAGGGGAAGAGTACTAGAAATGAGGAAAGAGCAGCTATTAATCTGCACAGTTTTCATGGATCCAGGTACCTAGGACCTCAAGATTTCTCATTGAATACTAGGAATAAACCAGTTTAAAAAGGATTCTACTCCTCAGTGATGTTGAGATTATAATGCTGTCGATGATGTAATTCTTGACCAAGTAGAACTAAGTTTCTCTCATTTGTTTCTACATCCTGGACTTTCACATTTTCCTATTGCTCTTTTTAACATTCTCCAACCAAAATCTTAATTAAGAATTCTCAAGATACACCTTAAATTTTTACATACAAGAAAAATTTGACTGTCAGTAATAGTCTTCTTATAAGAAGCATTTGGTGCATTCTGGGCTGGTGATCATTTTAAGTATATTACATTAAAAGGGAATATGAACAAGAAAAGAACAAAAACAATGATTAGCTGTAGGTAAAAGGCATTGTTCCAAGATTTAGTACTAGGGATAAACGCTTCAACTAAAAGGAATTTTCTTCCAAGCATGTAGTAAGTGGTATTTAAACCAGGCATGGTCTATGGGGAATAAGCCCGGATAATTCATTGACAGTAAAATTGCCACTTAATTATCATGCCAAACAGCTGACATTTTAGATAACCCAGACTCTGACCTTTGCCCTCAGCAAGCCAAATGTTTATCTTTCTGGTAGGTACACAGGCACGCTGCAGAATTTTAATGTAAGTTTGAAGTCTCGAGCAAACATACCTTCACAAAACCAAGGCTGCATAACTTGGCTTTTGCTCCAAATTGCCACTTGCACTGTGTGTCTGCATCGTAAATCTGCCCTGGCAGTTTGTCGGGATATTTATACTGTCCTGTTTGCTTGGGCTCGTCCACTAGACACCCAGCCTGAGGTGTGCTGTAGAAATAAAGCATCTTTGTTACTCTGCTAATCTGTGATATTTCCATTTAAAGCAATACCCCCCTGCATGCAGCCATACAAAGAAAAAGCGAATATGGTTAAAGAAATAGGCACATGCTGAAAGTCAAAATGCACTTTTTTTCCTGAAGAATGATGGTTTTTCAGAGTCCCATGTTCTAGGTATCCTACTTATTTGGTTTACAATTGGAGATGGGAAAGGTAAACATTCAGAAACTTCCTTTGACAGTCTTGTTCAACAATCTTCATAAATTTTTAGAGTGCCTACTACATAGTAAACATTTGGCCAAGTATTAAGGGCACAAAATAATACAAAAAGAGACAGTTCCCATCTTTGTGGAGTTTTAAGTCATGCTATACATTTTACAGATGGTGAGACAAACGTCAAAGATGTACTTTGCCTCAAATGAGCTGCATAAACAAAAATAAGTAAGGTTATTGAAAGAAAAAGGAGAAAGAATACATTGGGGCATGAGGCAAAAAATCTGCCCTAAGATATGTTTGATTGAGACACGCTGAGAATGAAAATTAGTCTTGATGGCATGAATCTTGGTGCTTTCTATCTACATAAATAATTGAACTACACTGCTACAGAAGGTTAAGCGTAGTTGTGTGGTCAGCCAGATGGGAGTCCTATCAGTGATGCATCCAAGACAAAATTGTTAACTCTCACACATTTCATTGACAGTGAGTCCCACAACAGTTGTTATATAGATACAATGAGAAAATGCAATATGCTAAAAACAGAAAAGCAAGCAAAATTAGCAGCTGCTGTGATTATCATTACTATGCCAAAGCATTTAACTATAACATACTAATAACCGAATTCCAATCTATGGCAAGTTGATCTAGACTTACAATATTTATTAATTCCATTCTCACACAAATTACAAAAGTTAACTACAGGCCCCAAATTATGAATTTAAAACTAATAAGATCTACTGGCAAAGTTTATGCTATGGGTATGGTCCTGTATCCCTCCCCCACTCCCCACCGAAAAAAATTCATGTAATCATGGACGGGGCTGAGTCTGGCATTTGTGATTGGTTTGTTGTCTGGCACTGGGATTGGTGATGTGAGTGTTGCACCCATTCGGGGGTGGAGCCAATCCACAGTGTAAGGGCAGGAGGAAGGCATGTCTTTGCTCTCTCTTGCTGGTTTGCCTTGCTGTTTGGCAGCCACCATGAATGGCTGCCCCACCACGCCATGCTGTCTTGGAGCCAACTGAGTATGGACTGAAACCCCCAAGAACTGTAAGAAATCAACTTTCCCTTCCCTAATTTTGGTCATCAGGTATTTTGTCTCAGCAATGAGTGAAAAGTAACTAAGACAGTTTATTATCAGCAAAATGGTTATCCCTTTCTTACTGTCCCTTGGGCATCATTTAAGTGGGCATCCACAATTTAATTTGCTTTGCCCATAGATCTTGGTTAATTCTCAAAATATTTAAAAATAATATATATTTATAGGAATACAAAAGATTTAAAAATATCAATTTCCAAAGAGACTTCACTAATATCTAGTGAAAAGGGAAATGGAATTAGAGCCTAAGTGGTTGTGTGGGTCAACATAAATTCAAAAGATCTACCTACATACACATAAATCAACTTTGAGATCGCTGTTTAGCATGAATCAAATAGCACTTTCCTAACTTCTACTTTTCTTAATGCAGTCTAGGAGTTCTGAGCCATTGGGAGAATTGTTTATATCCACATCTGTGTTTGGACACAGAGTCGGCTTGGGGTCATTTCAAACAAAATAGTTAATCAAGAAAGTCCTCTATTCAATAAATATACATGTCACTGGGGCATTTTTAAAAATATCCCTAAGACAATTTGATTGTTCATATTAAAATAATTGGTCACAGTGTAAACGCAATATATTAAGCAACTTGTGAGAGTCAAAAGAGATAGGGTTGAGAGTAGAGACCTTGGACCAAGCACAGATCTCAGTGTGGGCTTCTGTCTATAGTTCACCACCTGTGACACCTTAGCAACATCATTAGCCTCTCTGTAACTCAATCTCCTCGACTTCAGAATGGAGCTAGTGATAGCACTGCTGTGAGGACTGAAAGAGGCAATGTGTAGAGAGTACTCAGCGAAGAATTGGTTTTAGTTTAATTTTTCAACAACAATAACATCACCATCATCATCGTCACTGCCAGTCATCACCACAGGAATCTGTCAATCTTTCTGTTGGTTGATGTCTCCATAGGTATTTCCACTGTCTGTTTTCACACCTATTGAACGCTATTGTCTGTCACCACCCCAAAGCTGGGAACAGCCCTGGCTGTCAGCTGTCTTACCTAAGGAATTTCTTGAGATACTGGCGGCTACAAGAAGACCAGGAAAACACGCCATTGTTTCCGGTCAGCGTGGGAGACATGATGTTACCCTCAGCCTTCCTGCATGGATTGCCTTCCCCATCGTGAATCATGCCGAAGCTGAAACAAAAGAAAGCCACAGTGGTGTGAACCTGTGGTCCACACTGTCACCAGCCAATGCCCAGAGATGCACTGAGAATCCAGGGACCCGAGGCGAGAAACAGTTACGGGCCTTGGAAGGAAGAGAAAGACAAAAATGAGTTACTATAAACTGTTGTGTATTTCAAGCAGATAATTTCGTGCATATGTATGGTACTGGGGACTAAACTCGGGAGTTTCTACAGTGAGCTACATCCCCAGCCTTTTATATTTTGAGACAGGGTCTTCTGAAGTTCCTAAATTGCCCAGGTTGGGTCTGAATTTGCAATCCTTGTGCCTCAGCTTCCCAGAGTTCTGGGATTAGAGGCAAGCACTACCACACCTGAGTTCATCCAGAACATGTTAAAGAATGGTAAAATTTCACTGTACTATTTTTTGGCCACAAAATCAAAGAACAATGCATCTGCTACATAGTTATTGTTTTTTTTGAAAAAGGTCTCCCTGTAGTTTAGGCTGACCCTGAACTCGCTATGTAAAACAGGTTGCCCTCGAACTTGCTGCAGTACTCCTGCCTCAGCCTCCCCAAGTGTTGAAATTACAGGCATGAGCCACCACGCTCAGTCTTGCTACACATTTTAAGGGTTAGAGAATCTCAAATAAGATTTCTAAGCAGAACTAAAGTGATAGGATAGTACATTTTAAAATTTTTAAATAGCAAAATCTTTTTTCTCGCCACCAGTGTTAGAATGATGATATGGAAGTTCAGAGAGTGGGAGGTAGGTAGGGAGAGAAGGTAATCATAGGCTATTTATAGACTGTCCATATGTAAGTCTACTGTGGTATAAAAGCAGCTTTCCAGTGATGATCAATTTATTAGCTGGAAATTCCAACCTCTGCTTATAATCAAATTCCCTTATCATAATAAGTATCTTTAAAACTTAACCACTGAAACCATCTGTTGAAGGCATATGAAGGACTTCTTTAAATATAAGAAATTTTAATTTTTTCTGATTTACTGCAAAATGTCCTAGCAACTAAAAATAATTTTCTGTGGTCTACTCTCTAGAAATTATGCATGATTTAGATTATTGCTAATCTCATTATTTAAAGACATAAGGGCAGATATGAATCCTGTAGAAATAGATACTTTATTCTAATATAATTTCATTTACATATATAGCTAACTTTTGAAGGCAGTTTATACCAGATAAATATGTTGTAATCACAGATATGATTTTTTGTTACCCACGTGTCATTATCTAGCCATTTTCCCAGAATTTCTTCCAATTTACCAGGCAAGAAAGAAGGGACGGCTGTACACTAGGATCCTGAATTCCATAGGTTTTAAAGGTGACCACTAACAAATATTAATGTCACCATATATTCACAGAAAGTATTTTCTCATTCTCAGTTTTTCTCAACTCGATTCTTTTTCTTACCTAACCAGCAAGCTGAGGAGATTTGTTTGGGAGAGTCTCTCTCAATATATTGATGAAAGTCAAAAAACAGGGAAATTTATATATATAACGCAAGAATTCCAGAAACCAAGATGGGGTTGAAGCCACTACTCAAAGAAGAAAAGTCCTTAGCATCTCATTGGAATCTTGTGAGCACAAGAAAACCAAATTTGGAACTGGTCATGGTGTTGCATGCCTGTAATTCCAGCACTCAGGAGGCTGAGGCAGGAGGATCACTGGGAGGTTGAGGTCAGCCTGGACTACAAAATGAGTTCAAGGCCAGGTTGAACTGCATAGTGAAACCCTGTCTCAAAAAGAAAAAAAAACTCGAGTTGAATACAAATCTTGTAATTTTTTATGTTACAGTGACATAAGCATTTTAGACTATAATACTTATTTTCTTTAGCACATGTCAAAAATCATATCAAAATCTCAGGAACTGTGAGTTACACAAAACTGAATGATCTAAGGTCATTCGACCCAGAACTTGAGCATGTATTTTACATTCATTCTTCTACTCTGACTCCTTCACTTTACCTGAAGAATGGTTTTGTTTTTCTTTATCTAAAATATTGGATGTTGACTCTGGATAAATTTATAAGCAAATTTATTTTTCAACATCTAGGAATTTGAAAAATGAAAACTTTTAATTTGGATTTCATGCTAGTGAAACAAATTTAGGGATGTATTCGATGTACACAGATATTTCCTAGTCTGTATAAAGGAGCTTTATGTAATGGCCATTTTTGTACCTCTTTTCATAGTAAACCTGGTTCATCTATATCTTCCTAATAAAGTGCTATAAAGTAGTGAGAAATTACTGGATAATAAATGGTTAAGATTCACGTTTCCTGAAGACAATAAATTTAGCTCATAAAAGGAACCAAAATATCCATGCATGCATTATAGTTGTTAAACAGGTGATGTGTGCTTTTAAGTCAGAACTGAATTGCATACTCTGAACATGCAGAAATTATATGTACACATATGTGTTCACTCTCTCTTACCCCCTAAAGTGGTATATCCAAAGAGAACTGCCCCTTAAAATAGTCAATTTTTGTAAAGCAGTAAGCTTATTCCAATGCAGCTGCTATTGATCAAATACTGTTAAAAATTCTTTGTAGTATTGTCTCCATATCAAATTATAATATCTAGTAAAGTGAATTAACCTCATTTCTCTCATTCCTCATTTCGAAGTCTATTCTCACAAATGAGTTACTAGCATTAGTTGAAAGAATATTAAGTACACAGACTGCCACCAACTAAAAGAATATCTGGTATGTGCAGTAAAATTTTTTAAAAAATCAGCATGCCAAAGCATTCTGGGAATTTATATGTGTCCACAATTCATTCCTTCATATAAAGAATGAGCAAAAAGTATCTTTGCTGAAGCAAAACACAAAAGAAAAGAAATACCTGAAAGACCAGAAAATAGGTTAAATAACTTGCAGTCTATTCGTGAACACTGTGTAACACAATGCAACATAAACTGTGACATGAACGTTACCTGGGCTTTCTTGACCACTTATTAGCCATTTTTTTCATTATTAGTACATATCAGTAGTACATATGTTTACACTCATCTTAGGGAACAAGTATGTGTACTTAATACATCTTAAATCTCCTTATTCCCCTTCTCCTCCCCTTTCTCCCTCCGTTTCTAGGTTCCCTTCTCATTCGCAAAAGATCTAGCGCCCCTTTTCCTGTTGTTTTTTACTTTTCTTTTAAAATTCTTTACACTTGGGATTCCTGAGCCTTTCTTAGAGTAGGGCACCGTTCTTGGCTTTACGAAGACTTAGCCTATGGATCCGACCTCGATCAACAGTAATCAACAATCAGCACTATAGCAATGCCGGCGAGTCGCTTGGCCAGCTTCATGAAAGGAGTGAATCAAGGAGCCACTCACTTGTGCCCTGACTCATGGGCGATGGTGAAAGCGAGGCCCAGGCCCGTGTCCTCGTTGATGGTACAGCTGCGGTACTTGCTGCACATGCCGCTGATGGGCGCGAACCCTGTGGCGAGATCAGTTCCACGAGTTAATCCAAAGAGGGCACGCGCCCACACACGCGCACACACACACTCACACATGCGTGCAATCAGTTCTTGTGTCCTCAAAATGCTGGTTTTTTTCTTAATTATTAATGCAATTAATGTACTGCAGGTGAACACTGAAAGTATTTATAAAAGTAATCACAAAGCGACGCTTCATGATTTTTGCTGTGTTTGGATATTACCATAAATTGCTTCTCCAGACAAGCGAGGCAGGTCAGTAGATGTATTGTTATTCACACCTTACACACAAAAGAGTAAGTCACAGGAGATTTATTCGCCTTGCCTAAGTTTATCATTAGACTCCGAACAAGTGATCAAATGATGGCTACACCACGATGTAATGTTTAACAATGGCATTACTGTCAAAATGCAGGGTGTATTTTCCAAGGGAAAACATGCACCTTGGTCTGTATCTACAGCAGGGAACACGGAAAGGCCTAGGCAGCCTGCTCAGATTACACTGATTTTTTTTGTCCTACTCACTGTAACGGGGTAAGTGTTCCCATTCCCCAAAGTTACCTCTTTTCAAGAGCGATCACGACGTCATTGCACAGGGCTGGGGAATAGCTCCGCGGTAGAGTGCCTGCCTAGCCTACGCAAGGCCCTGATTCTGGTCCCCAGCACTGAAAACAAAATCATTCTAGTGAGCTCTCCAGTCACTCTTGATCCACATTACTGTGTGAATATTTTCCTTCCGATTTAGTTCCTAATAATCAGTGGAACAAGGTGAGGCAACCATGGGGCATTGAGCTCATGCTTGTGAACTGACTGCACCTATTCACCGCCAAGCTGTGAGAGCATCCAGGAGATCTAACGCGAAGGCGCACAGCAAGAGTGGCACCGTTCGGGCGTGGTGGCGCACGCCTTTAATCCCAGCACTCGGGAGGCCGAGGTAGGTGGAGCGTTGTGAGTTCAAGGCTGGCTTGCGCTACAACGCGAGTGCAAGGCTGGCCTGAGCTACATAGTGCAACCCTGCCTCGAAAAACCAGGGCCGGGAGTTTGGCTCAGTGCCTTAAGCGCCTTCCCTGGCAGGCGCGAGGTTGTGAGTTCAATCCCCGGTGCCGCAAAAAAAAAAAAAAAAAAAAAAAAAAAAAAAAGAGTGGCACCGCTGACCTCAGGATGGTGTCATCGCCATCGTCACTAAATGAACGGCTGCCAGGTACACCGTACTGTGCCTCTGCACGTGTTCAGTGTGTGCAGCTAACTGCAGGTTAGGAACTGAGACTCTGGAGAGACTGTCTGCTCAGGATTGCACGGTCACAAATTCTCCAATCAAAAATCACATACAATATATCTGAAGCCAAAGCTCAAGCTCTTTGCATTAGAATGTGCTGCTTAAAATGAGTGGCTTACGTTCGAGAAATGCAAATTAAAACAACACTGAGATATCATCTCACTCCAGAAAGAATGGCCAACATTGAGAAATTAACCAATAACAAATGCTGGCGGGGCTGTCAGGAAAAAGGAACTCTTCTCCACTGCTGGTGGGAATGTAGACTGGTGCAACCACTGCGGAAATCAGGGTGGACACACCTCAAAAACCTAGGATTAAAATTTCTGTTTGACCCAGCTATTCCCCTTTTGGATATTTTCCCAGAAGAATTGAAAACATCATACCACAGTGATATATGTGGATCCATGTTTATAGCTGCACAATTTTTAATAGCTAAATCTTGGAAACAACCCAAATGCCCATCAACTGAGGAATGGATAAAAAAGATGTGGTATTTTTATACAATGGAGTACTACTCAGCCATAAAGAATGATAAACTTAAGGCTTTTATAGGTAAATAGATGCAACTAGAAACCATGCTCATAAGTGAAATAAATTAGACTTGTATGTGTACACACCATACTGTCTTGCTAGTGTAAGAAACTGAAAGAGTAAATAAGATCCAAAAGTTACAATCGATATAATAAAAGGGAAAGAAACTGCATCAGAGGGAAATTGTATTTTTTAATCAATCTTGCATGCCTGTATCTGGTAATCTGAGCAACTATTTTGAAGATAACAGTAGTCAATATAACAACCATTATTAAATTCCTATTATCTTGTTTTGAAATCCTGTATCACTATTGTTGTTGTTGTTGTTATTTTGCTTGTGTTGTTTTTTGTTTGATTTTTGTTTTTTTCTCTTTAAAAATTAAAAAAAAAAAAAGAGTGACCCATAGGATAGCTGGTGGGATTCTTGGCTTGTATTATTTTTCCAAGTCTTTCCTTATACTTTGGTCTCTGAGTGGATGATAAAATTGCCTCGTGAGAAATTTTTTAACACCTTGACAATGAACTGAGCTATTAAATATCACTTTTCACAACCTGAATGCACAGTATGCATGAATTTTAAAACTCATTTTAAACCCCTTCCTATGAACAACTCCCAAAATGATTGTACTTTTTGAAGACTGTGATGAATGGCAAATTACTAAAGTAGACCTATTTTACAGGGCATAATGGAGACATTATAGAAAATTTGAAGCACATAAAAAAAATAAAACTTTGACAAAGGCCAGTCTCCTTTACCTCTAGTATACATTAAGGAATTAGAAAGCACTTTAAATGAGGCAGGAGGATCGTAGCAAGTTCAAGACTAGCCTGGGCTACAAAGTGAGCTCAAGGCCAGCCTGAACTGTATAGTGAGACCCTGTCTCAAAAAAAGAAAAAAAGAAAAAAAGAAGAAAAGAAAAGAAAAAAGAAAGCAAAAAAAGAAAGCACTTTGAAGAAGAAAATTATAGGGGTAAATCATATAAACATTTTTCAGCTCTCCCCAAATTTTACCACAGTCTGAACCTTCAGCTGTATCAGTAAACTTCCATGTCAATGAAGTTTGGTCAATGAAGTTTTATTAGAATACAGCCATACTCGCTGACTTGTGATTTCCTATGGCTGCTTTTGCATTTATATAGGTAATTTAAATAGTTGCAACAGACCTGTGGTCCTTTACAGAGAAAGTTTGCTGACTGGTGATCTAGACAATCTCAATTCATAAAAAAAAAAAAAAAAAGATCAAATTCCTATTATGGGCAATGGAATATATTAGAAAATACAGCACAGGTGTAAAGGATATCAGCCTTACTCTCAATGCTTTGTGCAAATATGAAATAATTTAATCCTTCAAAATCAAGAACCTTCCCAAAGGAGGCACTGCCAGTTTGTGGCACAGTTGGATATCAGCCAACTTCTTTTCAGTGGCCATCCATCCATGGAACAATTTCCCTACTGTGTTTTCAGCTAGCAGGATCGGTTCACACCATACCTAGAGTGTCACATGGTTCATTCTTCCAGGAACAAATGTCAAATCCCGTGAGTAGGATGGCGTGGTCATGCCTCTTGCCGTTCTTTCCAATGAGGGCAGATTGCCACTGACAAAAACTATTTAGAGACTGATCTGCATGGTGGTTGATCAATAGTCCTCCCTATGGGAAACCCACACAAGTCAGAGTGTGATTTTTGTCACAGAGATGAGACCTTTACATGGTTCCATTTGCATAATCAAACACAAAAACATCACATTTCCAGGGGAGAAAGTCAGTAGCACAAAGCACTTGAGCTAAGGTAGGAAGAAGAAAGATCAACTTAGGAACACGATCTATTTTCAGTCAATGCTCACAATTTTTAAAATAACTGCAAAGCTTCCAAAACGTGGTTTACAAACAAAAGTATATTTCTACAATGAATGACCTAAAATCAGTTAGGAACATTTTGGTTCATGTGATCAAGTACCACCAGTACAAAACTGTTGTACTGTTACAACATAATAATTAACGATCATAAAGTTCAATAGTCTCTTCACTACAGCATGATAAAGGCAGCGACTACAGTTTACTTACCTCTAATGTCAAGTTTCCAGCAAAGGGTTTGGAATACTACACTTCACAATCAGTGAATAATCAATACAGCGAAATGTCACTGAATGATTGAGTAAACAAATAGGTATAAGACTGTACAGGGCAAAATAAGATTTACTTCCAACACTTAATTGAAATGTTTGCTTGTCGAAACTATTGACTTGGGTAAAGTTGATAATTTCTAGGCAAGAACAGTAAATCAGGATGCCTCTGGCTTCCTTGTCCTGCAGCAATCTACAAATGGTAGGATAATAGCAAAGGTGTCTTCAAAACAATATATATTCTAACTCTAAAATTTCAAGAATAACTTGGCAAGTACTTATCCTCTGCAGCTCTACACACCTGGGCAATTAGGTGTGTTTTGTGTTTTCCCCGACTCGCTGCTTTGTGCGTGCTTCATTGGGGTTAAAGATGGAGAGAAAAAGCCAGGGGATTTAACAGGCTGTTTGGTAATCCCTACCTCAGAAAAATACGGCTTACACATCAACACACTACACAGCACTACCATGCCATTCAACGCATTATTATGTGTTCCAGTTTTGTAATCTGCCCTATGCCTGTGTCTTACACCCGACTATTATCAATTCAAGGGCAGTTAAATATCCGTTTATTCTCTATAGTATCTAAGATAGTGCTGGGAGACTAGGGGCTTACTCCAAGGATTTTCTGATGACCTTCAGTGTATTTTCAAAACGTATCTCTGCGCATCTACCTGCAACTATCTCCAACTTGCAAAATTCCAACTAATCTTTAAATCTATGACAAAATGCACTTTCCTTGAGAGAACTATGTACTATTTATATACTTTTTCATTTTTATTACAAATGCACTTAATATTTTGTGCCATCATATATTTATATATATATCTATAATGCACAAATTAATATATGATTATTTTGTGTTTAACTATTTGATTATACAGCCCTAGATGATGATACTTTCCTTGAGGAGAGGGCCAGGATATTTTCCAACTTGAATTTCTAATGACCGAGGCATGGATCTACACATAGCAAGCATTCAATAAAGGGATGCTGAATGGCAGAAGGAATGAAAAAATAAATGAAGTTTGCCGCTTACAGGTTCTTGTTCCAGAAGGATGAGGCTCACCACTACAATGTTTATGTCGCTTCCAATAGTCCCATCTTTAAATAGGCTGGAAACCTGTTGGAATAAGTAAAATCTAATAGAAGTTTCAAAATTAGCAAAGCCGTATGAAGGGAACCAATCAGACATAGGTACAAGAGCATGGGATTCAGTTTTAGCAAAATATTATGTACCTTTGAAGATGCTTTTCTCAACAGTCACCATGAAACCATGCAGCTATGTCTGCCATGGGAATTCTGGCTCTGCAGAGAGCCAGGCTGGCCATGATCACCTCCCTTACCATGTTCATGACTGTGAGGATGTAGGTGGTGACATTCCCCTTGCCGTGCTTTTCCACCATCTTCCTGTCTGCCACCACGAGGGTTTCCACATTGAGGCCCTTTTGTGACTTTCCGGCTGATCTTCTGGGCCGTCCCGAGCTCCCATACTCGTCAAATCGTAGGTAGGTGTCCTCCGTGGGAGGCTGGGGGGCATCTGGCAGGAACACAAGAGCGTTTGGAAGAGACATCAGCAGGGAACGCATGGGCAAGATGGACGGGGAGAGACCTAACCAAGGGGAGCAGAGAAACTCTGTCGCCAGCACCTCCCTTCTCCACACTAAGTGAGGCCATCAGGGCCTGGCCTGGTACTTGGCACCTAGCTCACAGTCGAAGACGACCCATTCCATGATTCTTGGACGTGTGGAGGTTGGCATGGGAGGACAGATTCAGTAACTCAAAATGGTCTAAAGAGTAAAGGAAAACAAGCTGCAAATATAATTGGTAGAAAAGGCAGTTCAACAAAAAAATACAGGGGTGTTTCAAAGAGAAAAATGCTCACTCCATTCCTCAAAAAGTATAAAAATAGACATTATTCTTCAGGTCTGTATATGTTTTTTAAAAACTGGTATTGGGGATTGAACTCAGGACATTGGTATTGAGTCATTATATTTTTTACTCTTTTAAAAAATTATTTATACTTATGTATTTACTTTTAATTTATTTTGAGAGAGTCTCTCTATGTAGCCCAAGCTGACCGTGAATATGCTTATGTAGCCAAGGCTGGCCTTGAACTCACGGTGATACTCCTGCCCCAGCGTCCGGAGTGAGTGCTGGGAACACAGGCATACGCCACCATGCCTAGTTGTTTTTTGGTTTGTTTTTTGTTGTTGTTGTTTTTGGGGTTTTTTTGTTTTTGTTTTTTGGGTTTTTTTTTTTTTTTTTTTTGAGACAGGGTCTTGTTAAGTAGCTAAATTGCCAGGCTGAGCTCAGACTTGCAATCCTCTTGCCTCAGCCTCCCAGAGTGCTGGGATAACGGGCATGCAGTTATGGTAATGCTTTACAAATGTTATATTCTGAATAAAATGTGATCTATGAAACACTGTCCATGCCTTAAACTCTTGTTTCATCAACAGACTTAAATGTAGCACATAGTAAGTAGTCAATAAAGACTCTTTAAACTGATACTGACTTAGAGAAGCAGCAAAGTCAGGGGTGATACTGAAGCAATATCAAACACTTCTCATAAACAGTGAGATGCAGGCACGGAGTGGACACTGGCCATAGCTTGTGAGCAGTGACCTGCAAGCTCCTTTTATGTTTTTTTTCTGACAGCGATGATACCTTTAGTGAATGGGCAATGACAATCGAAGGGTGCCTTGGAAACAAAAGACCATCTAGAAAGCTCAGGAGTGCCCTGAACCAATATAGAAATGTTTTAATACTGTGATAACCAGCACAGCTTTTACAGTAATGTGAGCTCTCCACAGAATAAAATTACAAGATTAAATCATCCAGATTTAATTTAAAATTCTAAATTCACCACAAGTTCCTATATGACCCTGGATCTCAGCTGCCTCTTCCATAAGAAAGCAGGATACTCCTGAGATTGCCCTAAAGTCTGAGGTCTCATATAGGATATATATAATTAGCCCTACAAATACCGCTGTTAGCATTAATTCCACTGTTATAGGCAGGTGCTATAATAGGTGTTAAATGGATGTCTTTCATGAGAATATTTCAACACCACCAAAAAAGAATTGCAATGACAGAAACACTGTCTGTACTATTGCTCACATCCTGGTTCACAACCCAGTGATGTCAATGCCTCAGCTCTAGGAGAAAATTCTCTTTCAGCTGGGCTGTCCAATGCCACGATGGCTACAGAGCCATTGACTGTTGTTGGTTGACGAGACAGGTGAATTGCATGCATTTAAGTTAAACTTTAAAAATGTAACACTTGATTCACATATTAAAAAAAAACTTGGAAGTATCTTTTTTTATTTTAAGGAAAAATACAAAAACTTCATAACAAAATAATACGAGAATAACAATAGTTAATACATTGTGTATTGTTAACTTCAAAGTAGTTACTCAGAGTGGAAGTATCTTTGGAACAACTAGAGTATGTTAATCTACTTTTCAGCCTTAAATCTTATGGAATCTAGATAACAGAGTAAGTATTTCTGAGAAAAATGTATCACCTGAAGTGAAATTGAGCCACAAGAATAAAATAAATACTGGGTTTCTAAAATGCAAATAGAAAAGGAGACTATAATCTCTCATTAGTAATTTGCTATACTCATTTTATGTTCAGATAATATTTTGCATGCAGGGAGTTAAATGTTATTAAAATTTAACTTTTAGAACTGTAAAAATGTGCAGAAAATTTAAAATTACAGTGGAGCTTGCATTATATTTCTGTCGGACATTGCTGGTCTGGACCATGCAGAAGGTTGTCCTTGGATGTGAACCGCAAAGCCTGCCCAAGGGTCCCGGTGTTCCATGGCTACCTGCCCTCATGATTCAGTGTTCTCACTTCCCAGGAAGTCTCTTCTTCGTGTGCCCAAAAGAATACCCAACTGCACCTAGACATTTGCCTCCGATTTATTTCATCTTTGGAAGTCTTGATGCTTCCCCCAAGAGCACAGAAACCAAGATAAGACTGGGACCTGTGGCTAAAAATCAGGGATGCTGAAAGAGCAACAGAGAAACCTTATCTACATCTTTCCTGGCCACCCCAGTCACACTGATCATCTGGCTTTTCTCTGGCAAGAATGACTACTCAGTCTTTCTCCAAGACTACCCGGCAGTGAGTGCCAGGAATGACCCCGTTTTAACCTGCAGCGTAGCACACCCAACAGCGCTCAGAAACACACGCCGAAGCCCATTTAAGAACAGAAGGAGAAAATGTTTCCTTACATACATTTCTTGCGTTGTCCACAAAAATGCTGCTTTTGCCACCTTCGGTGGTGGAATTCTGTCTCTGCACTCTGGGATGCGGGGGGAGTGTGACTTGGGGAGTGACCAGGGTAAGTCCGGCTGGGACCAGGGTAGCCACTGTACCGCTGGACCTTCTCCTCTGCCGTCCTCTTGTACAGTATATGGGGATGGTGGCCCGCAGGGGTGCTGTAGTTGTGCTCCTGGGCCAACAGCTGAGGTAACGGTGAGATGAGGAATTCATTTTTGTGTGTCCTTATGAGGCCTGACTAGAAAGTCAAACACAAAGAACGCATTCATGATTCCATGAGGTCCTTTTCCCGGGGTTGATATCCAGCAAATATGCATTAACTATTTCCTGTGGGCGGGCACTGTACAAAAGCCAATGTATGATCAAAATATTCGACGAATGTTCAATTTTTGAAGACATTATCACAGTAAAAGACATGTTCCTATTAATGCCCTTTAAAATACTTCCTCTCTCAGCTGGGCGTGGTGGCGCACGCCTTTAATCCCAGCACTTGGGAGGCTGAGGTAGGAAGAGCGTTGTGAGTTCGAGGCCCGCTTGGGCTACAACACGAGCGCAAGGCCGGCCTGAGCTACATAGTGCAACCCTGGCTCAAAAAACTAGGGCCGGGAGTTTGGCTCAGTGGCTTAAGCGCCTGTCTGGCAGGCGCGATATTGTGAGCTTGATCCCTGGTGCCGCAAATAAAATAAAATAAAATACTTCCTCTTGCTTGGAATACACGTATCCCATCATCCTTGCCACTTTCTGAAGTTCTCTTTCCTGGGTGTCTTTTCCTGACTGGCTTGATGTCTTGAGTTGAAAATGTTTACCTCGATTTCTGTCAAAAACACAGACAGCATGTCCTCAACCACTCTTTTCACTGGATCTGGCCCTGTGCAACTTCTGGGTCTTGCCAAAGTCAAAGTAAAATGAAAGATAAACATTTAGAATCAACTCATTACATCAAGGCAGCCACGGTAGCTCAATGGAAGACTTATGAAAGAGCACTTCTACCCCTGGTTCCGAAAATTTCAAGACTGATGGAATAATCGTGTTGCAAGCAAGCGGAAGTATTTTGAGGGGGAGTCATAGCAATGTGTCTCTTACTGTAATAAAAAAAAAATTTTAAAGACCTTGTATTTTTATCCTACCTCGTACTTTGTATCTCTCATTTCATTTTTAGCTGTACCACTACAAGTTGCCATCATCACTCCCACTTTACAGAGGGCAAACTGAGCTGAAGATCCTAAGTGGGAAAACAGTGTTGGCCCTCTACCTCCTGAAGCATGGTGCTTTGCAAAGAGGCTATGGATTTCTTTCTTTCTGGGGGTGCTGGGGATTGAACCCATGGCATTACATATGGTAAGCGCATACTCTACTCCCTGCTGCATGCTCAGCAAGGCTGCCCATCTTGATGTGTTTCACTGAAGGGCTGAGCTATGGGGTGTCCTGCTTGTCTGTGCCTGGCAGTCACTCATAAACACTGGAGCGAGTAATGAGTTACACACACCCCTACTCTCCACAGTTCATAGCATGCGTAGTAAAAACAAAGGCTTCCCCCTTGATTTCATAAGTTCTAAATAAAACAGGGCTGGCCAAGGACGGAGTGAGTGATTATCCCTACTTGGGGGTCTGAGGAATCCAATGAGCTGTACTATTAGAAAGGGATACACTTGCTCAGTCAAGAAAGGGGGAACCCTGGTGCATGTACCCTGGCACAGTTTTGCCTTTCAAGTTCATGGCACAGTACGTGTTGCACCTGATATCATAGCTGCCATATGTCCTTGCCTTAGGCACAGGCTGTACTATCTTCTCTGGGCATCAGAGTTCCCTGGTTCCCCTTCTTCCTATGGAGAGTGCGGTCTGCAGGCCAGCACTGCAGCCTCACTCTGGAGCTTGTTAGACACACAAATCTCAGATCTCACCCTGCACCGACTGAACCAGAGTCTGTAAGTGTGATTTGCATGCCCATTAACATTTGAGGAGCACTGACATAGACCAATGATTCTTCAAATTTACAAAACATTAAATATCACATGGGTATCTCAAACAGAGGCTGTCTCTTACTCTCACTCTCTCAAGTAAAACCCAACCTCATTAAAATCAGAATAACTTTCCATGTGACTGGCGTAGTTGCCTTTTTTTTTTTAAACCACTCAGGTGATTATTACAATATACAAACAAGCCACGGACCAATGCATTAGACCTTACCTTCAGGAGCAAAGTGGGAAAAACTCTTCCTGCCCTACTTTACAAGGAGAGATAAAATAACGATTGCAGAAGTCTTTCATTTATACTCTAGACTGCAGCCTTTTAGATGATTGATGATGCTGAGTGACCGAATCAACAAATATTCATTGAGGACCAGCCAGGTGTCAGGCAGCAGGCACACAACCGTGCAGGAGAACACAGTGTGTGGCTTATCAGGAAGGCCAAGGCATGCAAGCCCACACGTATGGGAGGTGGAGCCTTGGGGAGAGGGCAGGCTGCCGCGGCAGTGCAGGGGAGCTGCTACCTAAGCCAGCCTGGGGGATGGGCAGGGAGGCTGAGCAGCATCAGATAAGTCCACGGGCCTTGAATGAGCCCTATGTTAGGGTTCTGCCTCTCATTCCTAAAGCAGATCCCAGAACGGATAGTTTGGTCCTTCTTTTCCTGCCTCCTCACATGTCTGGTGCCCTCTGAGAGACTGTATCATGGACTGCAGCACTGACATAGCTACAGGCTGACCACCAAGGCAGACGGTTTCATTCACCAAGCACATGCTGGCTATCTAAAGCTTAGTCTTCTTCTAGATATTGGCAGTAAAACAAAACAAAACCTATGCAATACATAAATGAAACAGATCATATTCACATCTTCATGGAGATTATGAGAGAAGAGAAGCAATAGGCAAGATAAAATTAAAATAAGTAAAATCCCACAACCCTAGAAATCCTGTCCACTGTATATAATGTCAAAGAAGCCCACCCTTCCACAGCTAGTCCTGGCCATATGAGTAAAAGCTTTCCTCTCTCATCTTGACATTTTCTACTCCGTCTCCTAGACTCAATAGCCTTGTCCAATCTGGTCTTCCCACGCCAGCTGGATTATTCACACGACACAAATTAAATCTCCCCATGTCCTCTGGTATTAATCTCCTTTCCTAGTCCTCAAGATCCTGAGCAATCTGCTCCCTGCAGACCTTGCTGCTTTTATCCGTCCTCCGTCCCTCTTCTATGTGCCATTCCAAACAGGACACGGCTTTCACTCTTTGAACCTAAGTCCTGTTCACCACACAACGGCTTTTACACTTATTCTTCACCTGCCGATTTCTTTTCTCAATCAGCTTGCTCGGCTTTTTAGTGCTCTTTGCCACAGCCTTAGCTTCAACACCAAGTCTTCAGAGGAGCAGTGCTCATGGCCCCATTGAAAACTATTCTTTCCTACTTCCAAATCACCTCGCGCCACAGTTGGTTGACTTCATGTCTCTCTCTGAAAAGCAAACGAACAAGATGCAACCCTCTCACCACTCCCTGACCCACAGCTCCCATCACACTCTGACAGCCAGGCCACACAGGTATCCCTGGTGTGCGTCAAATATCATCAGCCAATAAATATTTGCTTCTGAGCCTGGAGACATTTGTCAGACAGAGAGGATGCAGGGGGCTTGTCATCATCAGAAGAGGAAACCCGAACTGGGAAACAAAAAGTTCGAGATCAAGAGACACAGGGACTCATGCAATACTTTACTAAAACCTCACAACTAGGGATGGAAAGTCTGATTTGGAAGCGCAGGCGAAATTCAGGTGCCCCTTTCCCTGAGCAGGGCCTTCTCAACCATGTCCAGCCCACCCTCTTCCAAGCTGCAAGAGGAGAAAAGACACCATGTGCAGTCCCCTCCAGACAGTGATTAGTTAAAGGGAAAAAAAGCAATGAATTATCCTCGAAAGCCCTCCAGCCATACTAGCTTCCTTACTGGCTTCAGGAATATCAAAGGCTTAAGTCACCTAAGTGCTTTGACCGGACTAACCGGTTTGGTTTGGAAGCTTTCTATTCTTGTGTCCTGTTTAATGAAAACTATAGGCTACTTAAATGTATAGTGGAAAGTTCTATATTGAAAAAGCAATAAAAAAATATAATTCTATATTGGGACAATCACACTAGCTGCACATATGGCAGTTGAGTGTCAAGGACAAAAAACTAAAATAATTCTCCACAACAAAATAAAACTTGCACACCATTAGATATTAAGGAAGAAAAATACTCCTTTCTGGTTTAACTTGCTGAAAAATATTGAAATCCAACCATGTATATACATATTAAAGCTATAAGCTCAGTGTATCCCAAAGGAGCAGTCTGCTTATTTGAAACTTCTGATTAAATGGGAAAGTCAAAGATTAAACAAGTAAATATCATGAACAAAAACCAAATAGTCCCAGGCACACAGTATGAAGAGAAATAACAAGGCAAGGGAGCCCGAGGTAGAGACCTGGGTGGCGCTGTCTACTGGACTATGTGCATAAAGACCAGCTCACAAAGACTGATCCCATTTCTGTGTTCCCATCTTTTCCAGTTTTAAAGAGACAGAATTCATCACACAATTTCGCAAATTTTAAAATTAAGTGCATACTGACAGGTCAATATTCTACTCAGATATTTTACCGCTTTCTACTTTAAAAGGGGAGACAAGAGTTTCACTAGCTATTGTTTCCTAGTTTTGATTTCAAGGGCAAAAATAATTCTCAGAAAACTCACATTGGGTATAAAAATCACACTTTGTGAAATTTCCGCCAATGTTTTCTTTAAAATATTCTACCTTTAGGTCATATTTCTATTCTATTAAAGCCCAAATAGTGCTGTTATTTCAGTCGAGATAGTCACATTCTTCCAAAAAATTTTATATTTAACAGGAAAAAGGGGACTGCAGATTCCATGAATTCCTGATGAACTCAGTGATGGTATGAGTACACAATTAATTATAAAAAGTTCAGTGTGAACAGGCTGAAAGATCAATGAACATTAGGAAGGTATAAGCTCTTTTAAGGTAGAGCCCATGTTTTAGGCAACATATACCCCTGGATTTAGATCTATTAAATCATCAAAATGTTAAATGACTTAATGGGCTAGTGATATTTGCTCTAACTGAACCAGAACTTCAAATGGAATAATATATATAAATCTTAAAGAAGCATCTTCAAATGAAAAAGACCCCCGTGGACAATATCACTAATTCTCTTTTATTTATAGTATAAAACGTAATGGAGAGATATAGCAAGTAGCCCCCATTGGCTGACTAGAAAAATACTGATAGAGACACATATTTTTAGTCACTGATAGTAAAATTTTTCTCACTTTTTAATTTTTAACCTAACCGCAGTAGCTTGAAAAGGTGCTGTTAGTCCAGTCTAGATTGTTACATTTTTCTAAAACACAGTAGCCCCAAAGAATAAATAATTGATTTGTTGTCCAGCATGTAAAAGAAAAGTCTCCATTGCAAATCAGTGAAAGGATTAAGTGAGTGTAGTCAACATGAAACAGAAATCCATGGTCCAGGCATTGAGGGTGGGGGAGGAAGGAAAGAAACATCAAAGAAATGAAAAACTAAAAAGTAGAGGCTGAGAAAGTGTTTAATTGAGCACAGCCGTTGACATGAGGATACCCAGAAACAACAAGAATTACTGAGCTAAGAGAGAATGACACATAGGCAAAGAGATAAAAACAATGCTCAGCTAAAAATGAAGTGGTTTAGAGGTACAAAATCTAAGATTTGCTGCTCACTCTGTTACAGGAAAAGTGAGTTAGACAAAAATATTATAGGCAGTCAGACAGGGCTAGGTCCTCAAAGGAACCAGTGCAGAAGTTCGGATACCTTGTAACCTCTGAGGAAACAGACACCTCCTGCTGTGGGCCAGATATCAAGACAAAAGACAGAACAAGTGCACCCATAGCCTAAGGATTGATATTCTAAATAGTTCTCTATCACGCTAAGGAAGTTAGGAGTCAGCATTCCAACCCCCTACAGGAAGAGTCACTACTGTTAAGCATCCCTGCTTACTACGTGACTCCTTTCCTCATTTGTCCTTGATTTAATCAATTTTACCTGAGCAATTAATCTTATTGGTTAACTGTAGTTATGTCCCACCTTATGCCCACCTTGCAGGTTCCCATTTTCCCTGCCTTGGACCTGTCTAACCTCATGGTTTTACTGTATAAAAGTCCCTAAAAATGACAGAGTCTTTGGCAGCCTGCTTGGGCCCCCTTCTGTCCCTCAGACAGAAGCTTTCTTTCCCTCAATAAATATATCCTGCTCTTACCCTCTGTCGTTCCTAAAATTCATTCTTCGATTTTTAGAGAACACGAACTCGCGCCGGACATATAGTAGGTTGAGAGTTTCATTCCCCCATATCATTTGGAGGTCTGGGATCATTTTTTCCTATATCAACTAGCTGGGCTCAAGCATTCTGAACGTGTTTGCTTTTTATTTCATAGTGAAATGGGAGTTGAACTATTTTTAACTCAATGATTCAATGGGAGTGAATATGCACTAGCACTGCATTAAGATGAAACTTCTTAGTAAATTTTAACATAAAAAATAGAGTGCCATATATTTTTAACAAACAATTAAGGACTTAATACATGAAAAACTGCTTGCCAAGCACTAGGTAAGAACAAGTCCTTTGGGTCACTGAACAGGCTGAGGAGAAAAAAATCTGATACTGTTCTAACCTGAGAACAGACCAACACGGGTACCATCCTCAGTTCTCTGTAAAGTAACTTATTCTAGAAAATCTAAATAGAAACTTGTGTTATTTGGACCTACAAGCACAGAGATGGTTTAATAGACAACTGTCAGGCATAGTCAGTCCAAATTTAATCAGAAACTATTAATATTCAACTGCTTCCAGCCTGAAGGGGGAGGGGATGAAGCCATTGAGATAGCTCGATTTGGTACCTTCAATTCTGCAACGTTGATTTGCTTCTTTCAATCTTTCCCCACCTCCCGGGCATATTTCCAAACTTCTGAAATTCTGTTCTGGCCTGTAAAATGGGGACAGTAATGGCTCTTCCTTAGAGAATTTTTGGAGAATCTACTGGGTTAATACTTTCAAGTGCTAAAGACAGTGCCTCGTACATATTTATTTTTCTTATTATAGTTGATTATTTGAGACAGCGGGGCAGAGAAGACAGGCCTTCCTCTTAGATGTGTTTATATTACAATTTTCCTCTTCAGTTGGACCTGAAACTATGAAGAGTGGCATAGTCTTTCAGTTAATGGAGGAAAAACAAAGGAAGGGCAAAGCAAGGCTTAAAGACCTGAAATGAGATGCATTAATTATATTCTTGTGAATCTAAATTGAAAAAGCTAAAGATGATGAAGAAATCATGATTTTTTTCAATGTTGAGTTGCTTAATGCAGGGATTGTAGGTTTCAGTATGGATTGGTCTGTCTGTCTGTTTTGGTGGGATGGGAAAGAATGGAGACAGATGGCAAGGAATTTGCTAGCCTTCCCCTCTTTTAGGGCCCTTCTCTGGTACATTAACTTCACATCCAGAATGTTCATGGTTCAAAGGTTAAGACCCAGCCTTAGTGATTCGGCAGGCATCATCTCTTACCTTTCCCTCTCCACTGAAACAAGGCAATGAGCTTTTTTGGATCAATTAGCATCCTGGAGAAGGGGATACTTTTAACTGGCCCTGAAAGATAAATGGCTGGACCCTGCTGGGAGAAACAAGGCAGAGTGGATCATGACCAAGGACCACAGCTCTTAGGTCTCATGCTGGCTATCTGCTGAGATAGGACAGGGAAAGGTCCACCAAGGCTTTTCCACAGATGCTCACTGAGGACTCAGTCTGCAATCCCTGCAGGTGCATCTCTGGAGAAAGGTGATTAATCCAGGGAACTTCTGACCGCAGCAAGGCAGGTAGAGTCTCAATGGATTACTGAAGCCAGTGATAATGGCAAACTCGAAAAAATAGTGCTGAAATTTCACTGCAGAAGTCCTTACTGAATGCTTGGCTTTCTTCTCTGCCCTTGCCTGGGAGGTTCTACTATTCAAATACTCCACGATGCTCAGGATGAATTATCCTTTCCTTTCAATTATCCAAATCTGGCTCTGCAACAAGATTAACTAACATGGCTCTGGCCAAATGAAATGGTCTATGCTCCTGAAACAAAGCTAAACACATTTAGTCACCTTCTTGAAAGCACTTGCATGAGCTCTGGCTGAAGTAGTATAATTATGTCATCCTAACAGCTCCTAACAGATACTAATAACATACAAACAGAGATCATTTATTTAGGCAATTGATAATATTTTTGTTGAAATAAGTGCTTAATGGCTTCAACAGCCCACTGCTTTGGAAGGTGATGTGGATCCTTCCCCTTGTCCATTCTCTAGAAGACATTTGCTTTTAATGAATTATTTTTTGTTGTACACAGTGGCACAGTCAATCACCCCGGCACTGAGAGTGGCTGAGGAAGGAAGATCACAAATATGAGTCCTGCCTGGGCAAACCAAGTGAAACCTTGGCACACAGTAAAATGCACTGGACTGGGGAAGCAGTTCAGCAGTGCAGAGCCAGAGTTTGAGCCCCAGTAACACTAAAAATAGCAAAAAACCAAAATCTAAAAAAGCCTCTAATTTTAAAACTACATATCAAAATAGTTGATACCTTTACTGAAACTATATACATTTTAAAGTTGATTAAAAATTAAATGCCTATCTGCTCATAAATGCAGTTTTATAGGCAGTCATAACCTTTTTTTTTTTTTTTTTTTTTTTTTTTTTTTGTGGCACTGGGGATCAAACTCACAGCCTCACACCTGCCAGACAGGCGCTTAAGCCACTGAGCCAAACTCCCAGCCCTAGTTTTTTGAGACAGGGTCGCACTACGTAGCTCAGGCCTGCCTTGCGCTTGCGTATAACCTATGTTTTAATGCTTATAAATTAGTCCATAATGAAGAGATGTTCAGGAGTCCCGTTTCCACCTCCTCTCCTTCCTTACCTACTCATCACACTACCTAGAAGAACACGGCAGTGTCTCCTAAAGGTTAGACACTGCACAAAACATCTGATCTGCAGAATCTCACCTGACTCACAGTACTTCTGTCTGGTGTGATGTTTTATTATCAACTAACTCTCCTCTATGTATCTCAGTTATCTCACTACACAGCTTTCCCTCACTTCCACACACGCATTCTAATAGGATTCAGAAGAATGTGAGGTGAGAAGAGATAGATAGATAGATAGATAGATAGATAGATAGATAGATAGCGATAGAGATATGGATATATAGATACATCCAAAAAACACATTGCTGGGTACAGAGCCAGAAGTAACAGACTTCTCAGATACGATCTGTTCAGAACAAATCACTTTTGGGCTGGCACACTGTATGTCGAGCCCGCTGCTGGCTCCCCAGGACTCTTTTCAACATATTAAATGGATCAGAAAGACTTAGAGACCCAAGTAAACTCAGATCCTTCTCAGAAATAAAAGCTGAAGTCAAATGGTATAATCAGATTGTTAAGGCTTCGAGCTGTCTGTCTCAATTTTCATACCAGGGAGTATAAAAAGGGAAAAGACACAGATCAACTGTGATGTTGAGGAAGTGACTCTGTGGATCTGGACTTACCAGGCTCCCCCATTCTCTGGAATATGGCCTTACTGGTCAGTGCTAATGTAGTTCCAATTCACCCTGCAATGTTCTCATTGCCTCCCTACTAGTGTATTCTGAGTGCTTTCAGGACAGGGCTAAATTGCTCTGCTTTGCAAGAGCCACACCTCATCCGGTCTGTCCGCACATCTTTAGGACACACATAGGATGATAAGGAGGGGAACTCACGCCCACCTAGCCCCTCAGCTAGATAAATAAGCTACAGAAATCAACAAGGAGGACAGACAGCAAAGTTACATGACCTTCATGAGTAGTTAGGTCATGAAGACATCCTCATCTAGAGATGATGAAAGAAGGAGCTGATTGATATACAGTCCTCTTTGATCTGACCTTCTCTTGAGAATCTGATCATTTCAAAGGAAACTGGAGGTTGTTATTTGGGAAACGTGTGCCTGCTATCACAGCTGTTGGCTAATTGTGAGTGACCAAGAAGACAGCAAGCATGTCTTGATTTAATGGAAACCAATCTTTGCATGAACTTTACATGGGACCGTGCAGCCAACCTTCTTCCCTAGACCGTTCCAGGGTTTGATGCTGTGTCTGCTAGTGACATACTTCCTTTTTCCATGTCAGTAACCTTGAATGTCTGGAAGGAGATGGTCCCAACTCATATCCATCTAAATTGTGTTTTATAATGAGAATTTCACAAACCACATATAGGAGTGAAACCTCTAATTCCTCTTTGCTGAAAACAACATCTTACTGAATGCAGCATTGTGCAGTTAAGAATGTCCATACATGTTTATGCCCACCTGATCTCTGGGGCTCCTATTCCTTCCCTTCCACATGCTCTCTTTCCAATGTGCCACGTACTGTCCTAAAATAGAGCAGTGTTCCCCTAGATCAGTTCCTTCTTGACAATCTCTATTCTTTTTTGTTCCATAGTTGTTTTTCTAAAGCATCACTTTGAATAGGCTATGTTCATGCTGTACTACTGCAGAATGAGTTCTTGACAAATAGAGAGTTCAAGCCACTCTGTAGTCCTATCTAAATCTAGACACTGGCAGACACTATAGCATCTTTTTTTTGTAACTGAGTACCAGCTACACTGGTTCCACTGCTGGACCATAAACAGGAATACCAAGCTCTCATCTCACAATCTTTGTGCTTTCTGTTTCTTGTGTCACAGATAAGCTTACCCATGGAAATCTCACTTCATTTAGGTTTCTTCCTAAAGGCCACCTCTTCCAACCACTGTATCAACATACAACAAACCATGTCATTGTCTATCTCAGTTTTTAACAGTCCTTGTTAGTACCCGGTAGCCTCCCTCCTGGAGTTGCTTCCTTATGTGTATATGGCCCATTCCTTCCGGTAGCTACACAAAGTCTGGATTTGTGCCTGTTTTACTCATTTTGTGTGTTAAATGTTATACATGCTTTGTAAATATTTGTGGAATTAACTCTACAAATAAGACAACATGCTTAGTGCTAAGGGTCATAAAACAAGCAAGACATGGATGCCCATGTGTAAGGAACCCTTTTACAGTTTTCAACCAGTTAACCATAAATATCCCTTTGCCAGCTCATCATCCTGATTCGCGGAACGTTTCAGCCTCCATGCCGTCCTGTTCTTCATCACAATACTTACCGAAGCGGGTCATATTTCCCTGGTTCTCCTTTATTCCTTGTACTGTAAGTCCTCGGCAAAGCAGGGACAACACTGTATTTGACTTTGTGCCTTTAAGATTCAGAGGCTTTGGCATGACCCTCAAATCACACTGCGTAAATGAGGGAATACATAAAGTTCTATGGGAAAACCAAGTTCTACGGCAGACCACCTCTGAGGACAATACCAGAACTCTTGTACAACGAGGAAGGGCTGACAGTTTTGAAGGGTAAAGCCATAAGGACCAGTCTCTGTTACAGAAAACTGGCTAGGCCCGTATGTGGGAGGGATTCTCTGCAGCCTTGTAGCAGCGAAGGATGTAATCATCTAACACTTTATATTCTGTCTGGCATTACTGTGAAAGAAGACACAAATTTAGACAATAGGAATTTATATATTGAGCACACATTACCTAGTCTCCAGTGTATCAAGTCATTATGCTTTCTTTGCCTCAGATTGTTTTGGAAAAGCCCCTAAAGATCACAAATACAACTGTTCATGTATTGAAGGCTAAAACTGTCATATTAATTCAGGTAAATGTTTTGATACAAAAGTAGTACCCCTCACTATCAAATCTCTAACTGTATGCAATCTGATAATCAATGATCTATTGATTTTTGGTATCCCTTGCTATTTAAATTCCAGCATTTGGTTCCTAAGGTCAGAAAGTAAGGGATTTATATAGTTGCCTTTCAATAGATGTTGGCTGCAAAGAGCGACTTTCCAAGAAGGAACAGTTGACACACATCCTGCATCTCAGCTGGAACTGCATAAATCATGTCTGTTACATTTGCAAGATAGTAGAGCAATCTTCTTTGGAATAAATGATGCTCCTACATTCCCAAGGCTGTTGCCTGCGGATGCACACCATCAGGAAGACATATGTTTCTACTTGTTTCTGTAGTGGTGATGGGTTATGTCAAGTTCTCCTCCCTCCCCTACCCTGCCTCCCTTGGACCTGACAGCATTTATTTGTTAAACAGACAGCTGGAACTGGAAGCCATGCTGGTAGGCAGCTGTTAGAGATGCAATGGAGTACATGCCACGTGGCATCAACCCATTGGAAAGCTGCAGAGAGAGGCCCGATGAGTGACTGGACTTCCCAGGCTCGCTCAGGAATGATGTAGGAGAACCACAGAAAACCACCATGTTGGAAAGGGCTGGTCTCAATTATCCTCAGTTATTGGTTTTCTGGCCCTCTGTATCCCCTACCTTAAGGTAAAACCAAGGAAAATAATCATAGAATTACGGGATACTAGCAACTGTGAAGATCGTTTTTTTTGTGTTTTTTTTTTTTTTTTTTTTTTTAACAGAGGAAGAAAATGAGATCCAAGGAGAACCACAAAGTATCAAAGCTTCAGAACATGTTAGTAACACAACCTTGTTACCTAGGATCCAGGGTTCTCGTCTACTTAATGAAAAGACTGGATTTGATTTAAGAAGAGCCCATCTGCACTCAAAATTCTGTTCATTTTTACCCTGGGAAAATGTGCCGATAAATTACTGTGACGCAGCATAAAATTTCTGCACAAGACAGCGAGCTCCCTCCAGAGCCTGGGATGCACTTAGCAATACTAGTGCTTGCTGATGACGCTATGTGGCATTCGAGCCAGTAGGACCCTTAGAGCCTAACTCCACCTGGCTGAACACCAGACTTAAAGATGCAAATTCTGTGCCCAGCCCAGATTTCAGAATCTAAATTTCTAGAGTTTGAAAAACAACCTTTTAGAATAGATACTACAGATTTATACTTATAGGTCTAACTTGGCTCCTTACAATCTTTGCCTGATTTTCTCTGTGCTAATGTTTTTTTTTTTTTTTCCATGTAGCAGTTCGAAACCAATATATTGTCATTTCATCCAGTGCCTCAAGAGAATCCAAAGTTTCTGTTTTACAAGACCAGGGCAGTAGCTAGGACATACCTTCCCTGTATATAGCATAAACTCTCCAGCTCAAAGTCCTCACTCCTGCTATGTCCTTCCTTACATTACTAGCCTGGTGCCTACAGGTACTTGGCTTTGTGACTTTTGCTCTAATCAAGCCTATATGGTGTGTGTTTGTTATGCAAGAGACACACCTCACTACCTAAGCCACTTCTTTTTCCTTCTTTCACATCTGCCAGATCATCCAATGGAAAGCTAATGCTACAGATGTGCCATGTACAAATGTAATTGTTAAAGAAAAGAATATTTTAAAGTGTGTAGGAAGGTGCTGGATTGAGTAAAACACTTGAATTTAAAGAGTTTGGACCTGGATTCAAATTCTGACTCTGTTCCTTAACATCTTTGCAAGTATGGATCATTTGCATAATCTCCTTTGGACTTTTCCCATCTGTAAAGTGAGAATAATATTGGCTTCTCCTTTTAGTACTACTTGGAGAGATAGAATCCAAAAAGCACAGCAGATGGTGTACTGGATGATATACTACGTACCCCCAAGTCCTCAAATACTTTTGATGGGGCTGAGTCTGGTGCTTGCTTGTGATAGGTTTGTTGTCTGGCACTGGGATTGGTCATGTGAGTGCTGCACCCGCCCAGGGGTGGAGCTGAGATACAGTGTAAAGGAGGGGGGTCTTCTTGCTCACTTCCACTCTTCCGCACTCTCACTCTCTCCCCAGCGCGCCTTGCTGTTGCAACGGCCATGAACGGCAGCCCCGCCATGCCACGCTGCCTTGGAGTCAACTAAGTATGGACTGAAACTCCCGAGAAACTGTAAGAAATAAACCTTTCCTTCCCTAATTTTGGGCATCAGGTATTTTGTCTCGGCAACGAGCAAAAAGTAACTAACACAGACGGTAAAGGCCTATGTTAAGAAACCCATGAATGGTCCCTGTGAGGAGCAGGCAGGCAGGCAAACACAGCTTTCTTAGAAGGTTGGATGAGAAGCACAGTTTATTTAACCTTGCGAAGTCTGTGAGTTTGTCAGTTCTTGGGGCCTTCACGCAGAAACAAACTACAGAGCCGGCAAGTGGGTAAACATTTGTGTTCTGTGAACTATGCTTGCCTCCTACAGCACTCCAGATACCACTGCAAACAGATGTTGGGGATGGGGGAGAAAGGGAGCCTATGGGCCAAAATAGCAAGGAGCTGCATGCATTGAATTAAACGAATGCCCTGCCATCCAGATTTAGCATCAGAAAGACATAAATAAGAGAAGATGTGGGCTGATGCATACACCGTTAACTCGTGCGCGTATAACTGGGTTGGATAACTGAGTGTGTGTGGGGTTTCCAAGTTTCCCTCATGCTCTCAGAGATTTCTTTGGCCCACCCAACCCTTCATGCGAGTGTTCTTCCCATTACAGTGTGTGGCAGGAAGACGAGGAGAGTCTTTCTTGCTGAACTGGCTCATTTCCATCCCCTGTCAGAGAGTTGTATATCAGGCCGTCATGCAGGCTTTTATGTTTCTCAGAACGTCATATGGCTCAGGGTCACCATCATCATGGGATAAACTGGATTTCAACAAACTAAGTACATCTAGGCTTCCAGATTACCAGTGCAGAGGGACAGCTAGGTTCTTGGAGGGGGTCTCATTATGTGCGCTACTCGAGCACACTCACACATAGGCAGCTCCAAACTAGCTCTGGCCATGGGAGCCTTCCTCACTGCAAATCACTCCAGACCCAATTCTGGTATTTTAATGTAAAGTATTTTAAAAAGAATTGCTTCTGATGTCATGACTTTCCTTGAAAGGAGAGATTACGGGAGGCATCTCATTGGCTCACCATAACCACATTAAGAAAATCATCGGCAGGATGCTGAATACTTTAAGGTCTACCAAAGGAAAAGCGAGTTTTATTTTGATTCTCCAACCATCACTAAGATAACATGTGAACCGAGACGACAGCCAGTATCTTACATTTGTCCATCAATAACCAAGACTGTGAGTCACATTAGGCCTTTCCTATCCAGTAGTTTATTTAACTGATGACTGCTGCTCTCAGATGCAGGCTACAGACGCATCTACACAGAATGAATGAGAAAGCTGGTGCCTGCTCTTACACTTTCTTGCTTCATCTCTCAGCACTATGCCCACCCCCAGGCAATCAAGCAGGCAGGCAGGCCTTTCCATTCTTCTTTGGATTGGCTCAACCTGTTTCTGGCTTTCTCCAGTGGGAGCACTGAAGCCCCATGATCTCTGCAAAGCTGGATTCACCCACCCAGAGAGCCCTTCCCTGATCACCAAATCAAAATCAGCTCTCCTGAAGTCCTGATTTAGAGAGCACTGTGGTCCTACCACAGACTGGAACCAGGTATCTGGGTTCAAATTCTGATTCTAGTGTTGGTGACCTGGGGGGCATTTACTGATTCTTTGTGCCTCAGTTTCCTGAGAATACCTGAGGTTAATGCTCTGTGCATTAAAGGCATTGACACTGAGAAAAAAGCCTATTGCAAATCAATGCCTAGATGCCCAATTCCCCTTACAGCTTCACTGAAAATACTGTGGGTCCTGACTGGTTATCTTCTCCTACCAGCATTCAAGGGAGCAGAGAGGGGCACCTTGTAAGTTCTAGCACAGTTTTTATCACTAGCTTCCTAGCAACAAGAGAAGTGCCTGAAGGTAACAGGTTCTGAGTGTTTTTCTGTTGAATGAATAACATTCAAATAGTGTTTTAGATGTAAGATAGCAACTTCTTTCTACTTTCCATTTGTGAAAAAGTCTTATCTCCCTGTGTCCCATTATCTTTTATTTTGCTCTTTAAATTACTGGGTTTCTTCTATAAGACAAGTCATGCAATATTTAACCTGTTGTGTCTAATTTATTTCACTTAGCATTAAGATATGTCATGCGCATGAATGCAATCATGATATGCTGCAAAAAAAAAATACTAATAAAAAATAAATTTTAAAAAATACAGCAACTTCTATGAAACCAGCATTAAACAACTAAATGAAGAAAATCAGGGAGAGAATCAAGAATATGACGACAAATAAAAATAAGAGTAGCCCAATCTTTGCAGTATGTAGTTCCACAAAAGGTGTATAATCTATATGAGGATCTGGCTTGGTTTTGTTGCTATTTTCTTTTTCCGTCAGGGAGCAGTAGTCTGGAAAATTTTCATGGCAGCAGACGACTGTCAGATTAGTTCATTCAACAAATACTAAGTATTTAATAATGGACTAAAAACTGACCAGGGCCCTGGGTAGTAAGGAATGAACCAACGATGGCCACTGTCCTTAGGGTGCTGGTTTCTGACCATGGAGACCAACAGCTAAGCTGGTATCACAGGACTGCCCCCTTCTATCTGATCCCCCACCACCCAGAAACTTGGAGACCAATGAAGAGAGTTGAACATGTGGTTGCAAAGGATTTTTACAGAAGGGAATATCTAGGCTCAGCCTTTAGCAACCAGGTAAAGATGAAGGGGGTGGGGGATGGAACTCCAGGTGAGGCTGTAGAGGTGGGGGTGGGGAGAGGAGCTCTGTGGCCTGCAGCTGTTTGACTTGTCAAGCAGAGAATGCATGTGTGCCCCAGCATGCACACACTCCTGGGAGTGGAAAGGGGCAAATTCTTTAGAAGCCCTAAATGTTAAAAAGACAATGCATGCCCACATGTGATTCAAAATAAATTCCTTGTTAGCAAAACTTACATTAAGCTGACACTGAAACAAGCAGACTTCTACAACTGGGCACAAAACACACACAAGCTGCTAGGTTCATTAAAGTTTTTAACTTGGAGCTTTATATAGAGAAAACTGTAGACCGGGGATTTGATAAAAGCAAAGTGACAGTACCTGGACTCTGGGGAGTAAATTTGGAGGATGACAAAATTGAGGCTTGGAAGCTTATCAGCAGCTATTGGGAGGGTTTCTGAAACCTGTGATGAAAACCAAGCAATGATAGTAAAGACAGTAAATTAATTGAAGGAATAAAAGACAGCTCTACAAGGGTTTACTAGCAACAGAAGAGAATCTAAGGGAAGTACTCAGATCTCTTTTATAGGCAATGGTGCAGTTCACAGAAGGAATTTCTGTCTTATATCACAGTGAAGGGACACCCAACCCTGCTGGTCCCCTATAGATAACTCTTCACCCTATCAAGTCTGCAATTTGCCCTGTCCCACACAGTAGCTACTGCCCAAACAGAATGTCCTAGTTACTTTTCTAGTTACTGAGACAAAATACCTGATACTCAAAGTTAAGGGAGGAAAGATGTATGTAGCTCATAGTTTGTAGAGGTTTTAGTCCATAATTGGCCGGTTCCAAGGCAGGGTGGCATGGCAGAGGGGCACCACAGAGGAGAAACAGTTCATGGCAGGCAAAAGGTAGTAGAGCAACGAAGTAGCAAGCAGCAAGCAATTTACATCCCGCTTTCTGTCCCTTATATTCTATCCATGCTACCCAGCCTTAGGGCTGGTAGCACTCACACTCAGGCCGGGGAACTATCAATCCCAGCACTGCACCATATCCATCCCAGCATCACATCCTTAATCCCAGTATCACAGACCCTAGACCCAGCCACCTACGTCTGCATGAGGCTTTGGAGGGACATCTAGATATAAGCTGTAAATTGGCAATGTACATCTAATTCATTAACATTAAATAAAATTGAAGGTTCAGTGCTTCAGTCACACCAGCCCCACTTCGAGGAATCAGCAGTCCTGTGTACAGAAAGTTCTGCTGGCCGGTGCTACACCAAGGCATCACCAACTATGTCAGAACACACGTCACACACCATGCCACCATTTTCCCTCAGTTCCATCCAATAGATAGTTCAGTGGCTCCACAT